>OMLF01012625.1:0-18792 GCA_900302615.1 Holocentrus rufus | reverse complement strand
TGCGCTTGTGGCATTGTATCGGTCTGCTGTGTGGGAGCACTTTGGATTTCCTGTGACCTATGATGACGGCGGTAAAAAAGTGGTGGATAAAACGGCCACTGTGTGCAAGCACTGTGCAACGCGTATTGCATATGCTAACGGCAACACATCCAACATGTCAGGGCACTTGTGGAGAGTCACCCCAGTGTGTCAACAGACAGCTCAACAAGGAAAGAGTCGGACAGGAAAGTGCAACTTTCACTCCCCGCTGCTTTTAAACAGAGTAAGAACCACAACTGATAAATGTAGTTTAGGTTTTATATTTGAGTCAGTTCAGAATGGTTCCACTGTATTTTTGTGACAGTGAATGACTATTTTTTCTTAGCATTTGCTAAAGAGAACTATTTTTGCCAAATAAATGAAAGGCATGTTGAAACTAGCAATGTCTCACCCAGCTTTAATGATGTATCAGATGTCAAACTGCCTCATTGTTTCATGTTTTACATGACAATACATGACAGAACTGATTTTTAAAAAAACTGTTAACGGTGGATTATTGGGATATATGGTATTCTGAGGTGTTAAAAACAACAACAATGTACACCGAACCAACAAAAATGTTCATTCATCTTTTACCAGTGTTCCAAAAAAACAGTTTGAAATGGTCTGAAATCTATCTGTGAACTGGTAACAAGTTTGTTACCAAAGCTTTATTTATTTCTTCTTATTTATTTATTTGATTTTTTTGTCATTGAGACAAAACAGAAATCCAGCTAGACAGTGCATAAAGAGTGAGTGAAAGCGAGAAGGAGGGTGACCAGAGGCAGGAGAGGCAGAGAGGAGAATAGCAAGTGCCATACATCAGTTTAATGAGAGTAACGATGACAGAAATAACTGGGGAGCCGCTTCTGCTCTCAAATCAATAGCCTGGCTCTTTATGGCACTCTAAATAATGCAATAACTGCACCCTGACACTTATTCCTGCGAATTATGTTACTGGCACTGCCCTCACATCTTGTTTACAGAGTCATTTGGGGAGTGAGATTTCTCAATATGCATGTCAGCGCCATGTGCTTCTATTGTGCCAGGGCCCCTAAAAACAAAGTTGCCTGCTCTCATCAAGCGACAGCAGACAGTGGAAAACAAGGCTGTGACCAGTGTAAGGGTTACAGTAATAATCCACTACATTTTCCTGTAAGTCTCTCTATTGCCAGCTCATATAACAATTGTGATTCAATCTATAGCTGGTTCAGGAACGCTTTTTGTAATTGTTGCTCTGGGTAATACTAACTGTTTCAAGCCATGTGTCAAGAAATTAAGGTACCTAGACTTTCTCTGACAAGACAATCACCAAAGCTCAGAGAGATCAGCAGAGTATACTGTAAAAAAGGCTCATCTGACCAGTATTTTACTGTCCTTGGGTAGGTTTTCTCTTGAAATAGACTATATGAGACGTCCCATTAATGATAGAAATCAGAGGGTGCTTAATGTATTAAAGGGAACTATGGCTGCAAATAGGGTAAAAGCATTCCCACTTTCTCATTCATACATAACACATATAACTCACTTGCTTTTTCCAAGAAACCAGGTAAAACTGTGTAGCAAACTAACGAAATTATATCACCACACTGACAGAATTTTTCACTTGAACTGAGGGAAAGAAGATAGTAATACTCAACATTATATGAAATGCATGTTAAGGAGGGCATTACACTTGTTTCTATTATATACTGTGAGTGAATGAACACCTGACTATGCTGGATTGGAAAATATATTCACATGATCCTAATAGTTACAATGAGGTACAAAATAGAAAGCAATAAATAAATTATTCATTGTGGTCACTGAAGTGCAAAATGGGAACTAATCAGACTTTAGTGTGGTCACTGAGATAGAACAGTCAATGAACTTTATTGTGTTAAAATGCCATATTTCTTTTCCTACATTTTTCATGAGTAAATATTAACTAGAATCACATGAAAACTTGGTAGAATTTGTAAAATTAATCATTTTCATAATGCAATCTAATGCTGTACAAATATGCATTCATTCATTACTTCATTCATGTCATAGCACACTGTATACATCTTCCTGCTAGACATTCTGCACACCATTTTACTAAGCTCTAGCTAGCCTATAATAAATGCTCAATCACACAGCAGTAGTGCAGAAATTGTACTTATTTTTGGTCATTTTAGTGGCATACCAAGTGGCACAGTGTTCACCATGGAGCCATCCAAAGTTAGTTTCTGTAAGTTACTTAATGACTTCAGCCACTGGCTTAGTAATTCAATTCTCATAAAAAAAATAAAAAAAAAATGTCTCAAGGCACTCAAGAGGGGAATAAAAAAGAAACTCAGCTTAGACTGTCATATTAAAATTGTGCATACACCACCCACATGTTCAGCTATAATAGTCTTCATCACAGTGTCAGGGTATGACTATTATAGCCAAAACACGTAGGTGGTGTACACAATATTTTAATATGACAGTCTAAGATTATTATTATTTTTATTTTATTTTATTCCCTACTTGAGCGCTTGAAGCTTTTCTTTATTTTTTGGAAATTAACCTCCTTTACCCAAAGAGTACCAGTGAAGGCTACAAACTAGTCCAGTCAATTTATTTATAGAGCACATTTAAAAACAACAAACACTGACCAGAGTGCTGTACTGATAGGTTAAAATTATCACAATCAAACATATAAACAAGAATGATCAAATATAAACAGAGCAATGATCAAATCAGAAGACCAACATAGTTAAGAGGAAATATGCAAAAAAAATGTGATATGTAGATTCAGAAATGTCATAATTGCTATTGGAAATCCAGGCCTCCATGAAGCCTTGCTAAAAGTTCACCCAATTTATACTCACATGAGGAATGCATCATCATCCAATCCCTGTGTACCTGCATTGGTATATAATGTTTGTTCTGTCGTTTCAGTCTTGCCGAGCCTTGGGTATCCTCACCACGGACCAAGCTCCTCAGTTCTAGTGATTGTCTTGTTTAATAATTAGCCTGGTGTTTTCTTGTTTTTGTTTTCCACTGTCGTTTGCACTAGGCAAGTTTATCCAGTGTTTGCTATTTTTTTGCTGTCTGCCTTCATGGCAGTTAGGTGAGATATAATAGGTTTGTTGATTTTGTATGTTAGTGTTTATTTTTGTGCAGAGTAGACTAGATTTATGTCTCCTTTCCAGCTGTATCTGCTGTGAGAAGTAAAACTTTTGACTTCTTCATCAGTCTCTTGCTTATTCTCTACATCTGCGTTTATACTAAAACCTGTCATAATACAGCAGTACAGCAGTACAATAGGTTTGTGACAGTTGTAGACAGTAGACAGTAAAATTTAAGAAAAAACTCATCAGTGCTGTCATGTTCAAGGACTTCAAGCCCTCATACACCATGCCCACCAACATGTTGGTAGCTGGTCTTATCATGATGACACCATACATATAATTTACACCAAGAGAGAACTCATTTTTCAGAAAAACCTCATTCCATTCCTTAAATATTTACATGAAAGAAGAGCGGCAACTCACTACTTTCTACAGTGTTTTGAAGACTGAATTTGTTTTATTTATGTGAATTTACTTTTATTTCACTTTTGATTGCTCACAGTTTTCAGCATCAACAGAAAAAATACCATAACTTCTCAATCAGTGCCACATTAACCAAATGCTGTGTGCTGCACACAGCACTGCATGGTAGATTGCTTATTATTGAAGAGAACAAACATGGACACATGGAGGAGCAGGAGGATGAAGATGAAGAGGATGATATTCCTACTATTGAAATAAAGGCACACTGAAGGTGGAGAGCTTTTTATTCTCTCATCACTGTTTTGCTTTACCAGTTACTTTGGAATAGTGAATAGGAAAATGATGAATGGTTCTCTTTTGTCCAAAGGTGGAAAACGACAAAGTTCTTAAAATCATATTTATTTCAATGAAAAAATAAAAAGAACCCACACAGACCTTCTCCCAAAGTGCTGTGAAGTTCTATTTCTGGGATGTGGTGTTCCTAGCAGTCATCACTGTAGATATATTCTTAAAGGCAAACTTGGCATTTGTTCAACTTAAATCTTACCATCTTTATTTTTATCTCCCCGATGACATCATGCGTTTGGTTGGGGCTGTCCGTGTGTCTGTGTGTCAGTCTGTCTGTCTGTCTGTCCATGGCTAATCTCGCAAACAGCTGGGCCTATCGGCCTAAATTTTTTTGTGTGCAATTATGACCATATGATGAAGAAACTCTCACTCCATTCATTGTCTAGTTCGCTCAACCATTGCTCTCTCTTCCATATTACTAGAGTTTGATGGAATCTGTTAGTAAGTGGAGGTTAAAATAGGTTCAGTAGCCTGTAGCTTCACCACTGTAAAAAATGAAGTGTTAAACAGCTGTTGGTGTTTTATATGTCAGCGAACTAATTTGCCTAATCTTCTCAGGTCTTTGGATGAGGGACAAGATCAGAGCCATCACGGAAAACCCCTCTCACCCTCTCTACAAACAGTTGTGGCACAAAGCAATAACAACTATCTACTTTATATAGACACTGTATCCCCACACACTCCTGGAGATCTGCATTCTACTGAGTGAGCTCTTCTAGTTATTCAGCGCAGTTCTTTTTCACTGCTCATGGCTCTTTAAAATGATACATAACCATGAAGTTTTAATAGTGAATCTAAATAATTTATATATCACTCATTAAACAACAGTTAGATCCGGGCGAGCGGTTTGAGCGATTTGATTGGTCAAGAGGTCCTCCAGGAGCGCTGATATACAGTATAACAGCACTCTGACGTTTAACTACTGTGCTGTACAAGTGTCATGTAATAACCTACATTAACGCCTGTGATCTACATTGCAACAAACTCCATACCGCAACAGCATTCTCAGAGGAGGACGAAAGGGAGCTGCTAGCTAGCCTGCGCTAATATGTAGACCTATACAAAGTGGCCAGCTAGCTTGCGGTCGGGAAATTGTGTTGCTTATCAAGAGTTCAGTCACTTGAAAACTGACAGACCTATTTGTGCTGGTGGAGCTTAATAAATGTTTAAATAAATCATAATCTAATTAATCTAATCTTGTCCAATATTACCGTTATTTGAGAAATGGTGTTGTTGCTAGAACTGTTTCTGTTTGTTGCTGTTCTTCGGCACTCGGCCTGCGGCCTCGTGCTTACGACCAAATCACAACCATGCTGATATACAGTATAACAGCACTCCCTCTCATGTGCTATTGCTTAATTGACAATTAGATTCTTCTTTTGCTTCTGCCTGATATAAGTTTCAGGAAATGGACAATTACAACAGCATCCTCTGTATCATGCTTCTCTAACTGATAAAGTGGTTTTCATCTTATATTTATCTCATCTGTAGAATTGTCAGTTTCTTAGTAGACACAGGCTTGCATGGTTATTATGGTTTAATAATTGAAAGAGGCAATGAATGAATACATGGAAGGTTTCTTTGAATGCCACCACCAGTAAATATATCTAATGCCAAAAATGTAAGCTCAGACAAAAGAAAAGGTTATGCTTCAACAATACGAAATGCTAGATAAACAAAGATGTGGATTGAGTCAGTCTTATGTCTGCAAATATAAGGACAGAAAGATTGATACAGATCACCTTCTGTCTGAAGTGTCTTGAAAACTAGATAGTTGAGCCACTGCCACCAGGGCTGGTGGCAGTGGAGTCACAGACAGTATTATTACTCTTAAATTTCCTGGGCCAACTGGGATATGTAGTCATCACAGCATGTTCTGCGTCTGCCCTGGGGTCTCCTCCGAGTTGGTCATGCCTGGATCATCTTGCCCAGGAGGCATCTTAGCAAGATGGCCATACCACTTCAACTGGCTCCTCTCAACACAGAGGAACAGTGGCTCTACTCCAACTCCCCAGGATTGTCTGAACTCCTCACCCTGTCCCTAAAGGACGGTGAGCCCAGGCATTCTGCAAAGAAAGCTCATGTGAGCAGCTTGTATCCACATTTTTTTGGTCACTACCCAAAGCTTGTGAGCATAGGTGAGGACTAGAATGTAGATCAACCAGTAAATGTAGAGCTTTGGCACACAGCTCTCTCCTCACTACAGTGGTCTTGTTAAATGACAAGACACTGCTGAACGAATCCATCCGTCAATCTTGTGACACATTTTACCCTCAATCATGAACAAGACCCCGAGATACTTGAACTCCTTCACTTGGGGCAGTAACTCACTTCCAGCATAGATCAACCAATCCAGCTCTGTCCTACTGAGCTGGATTGTAGTACTGACCCATACTGACCCTGATCCTGACCACTTCACACTCAGCTGCTTCCTGTTCCATCTGAAGGTCACAGCTTGATGAAACCAACAGGACCATGTCGTCAGCAAAGAGCAGAGACACAATCACAAGGTTACCATACTGCACAATCTCCAATCCTCGACTGTGCCTTGAAATCCTGTCCAAGAATTTTGCAAACAGAATTGGTGACAAAGAGCCACAGCCTTGTCAGAGTCCAACACCCACTGGGAATTAGCTTGACTTTGTACTAAGAATGTTGATACAACTTTCATTCCAGTCACACAGGGACCAAATGGCTCACAGTAGTGGCCCTGTCACCCTATTCTGGGACACCTCAGGGGAGACATAAGTCAAAAGCCATCTCCAAATCTACTATTCATCCTGCAACAAATAGGATGGAATCTCTATTGTTGCTCCTGAATCTGACTTTTGGTGTCCTTTCCAGCACCTTGACAAAAGCTTTCCCAGGGAAGCAGATCAGTGTGATATCCTTGTAATAGGAACACACGCTGAGGTCCCTTTTCCAAAAAAAAAAAGACACTCTTGCCTGCCAATCCATGGGAACTGTCACCAACATCCATGTGATACTACAGAGATGTCAGTCATCACATCTCAACAACATCCAAGGCCTTCAGCATTTCTGGGCGTGCTCATATCTAAATGCTGTGTTTTCAAACTATGGGTATCTATGATAGGAATTGCAAAAATTAACATAGGATAGGTGAAATACCTCTTCTATGGGCTTCTATGTGATCAGGGAACTCTAATGATGTCCAATTTTCTTGCTTGATAAAATCAAAGTAGTTGGAATACTTACCAGAGAGAGTTACCTTTTATACTATTTTTTATCTAAGATATCTCAATGTGAGTGACCACACAAACAGATCATAGGGTTGAAGGTTGATTGGTGACTAACAGCTTTACTGAAATTGAAAGAGTAATTTCTTATACTACGTTACTTGAAAAAGTAATAATATTACAGTAAGGCAGTACCACCCAGCACTGGCCCTGTGATCCCTGTAGGGTGTAAGCCTAAAGTTCAGGTTTCTACATAAACTCAATGGACAGCACACCATGAATACCAAGCCTACCTGCAGCATGTATCCACTAAATCTTCATACTTGGACCTTTTCCTTTCCTTGGCCTCTATCAGTTCCTCCCAGATGACTGACAGCTCCAGCATAGCCACCCCTTTTGATGTTTCAGACATCAGTAAAATGGCTTTAGGGATTGAGTGTTGGTCGGGAGGTAAACACCACTAAAGCAGTTTTATCAGGACAATAAATCTTGGTAACTTCTCTGTATGTTTCAGTTGACACTGATAGATGAGACAGTTTTAGTATATATATATACAGGTAGGATTGTCCTGTGTATTTGAATATGAATATCGTGAATATTATTATGGGTCATATTCAGCTAATATGTGGAATCAATTTGGATTATGAATCATCAGTTTCTTACATAAACAGATCAGGTGGGGTACCATTTGACAAAGAATTGTATGCAGGCCAAGAATAAATGTTGAGACTAATTAGTCTTATCATGCAGTATATTAGTCTGTTCTGAAGGTATTTGAGTTCTTGTAGAGCTTGAGTTTGTTCATACACATTTACTTACTACACACAAGACAACTGACAAACAAAATCACAACAAAATAAACTGATGAGATAACTTGGCATGTATGATCGCGTCAGGAAGGGGTGAAGGAAAAAGGATAAATTCACATTATCCACAGATATAGTGAGGCTAACACAAGCATAGGCTTAAACAAGACATTTGCTCAGTTATTCCAAATGACCATTCAAGTCAAGTGATTCTGCCAGTGTGGTATTACAGAGGCTGGTAATGTTTGCTCAGAATGGTGTGGCTGTCCAGGTCTTAGTCTATTCTGGTTCAGTAGACTTGAGGCTTTACTTGAGCTGTGTATTTGATGAGTTTGTGGCTTGTGATCTTTGTTTCCCTTAACAGCTGACCTGGTGGCTATGATTAGACCTCCCTGAATTGAAGTTGACCATGAGCTTGTATTTGTATATGGTCAGGGGTGGTGTCAGAAGTCAAGTTTCTGACACTGGTCAATTAAAATTCATTGGTGGACTCTTGTCGTGTATTCCTTCCCCAAGTGTGAATTGTCATCAAAAGGACAAAGGATTGTAACAATTACTTAGTGTAGAGGCATTACAGGTCAATATAACAAAATGTCCTGTACTTCAGTCACAAACAAATAAAGGAAGGGTTATTGCCAAAGAGGAGTCAATATTTCAAGGGTCATGCCAAATCCTGTTCAAATCAAGACTAGCAATGAAATCACACGTAAATCATTCTTCCAGAACCATGTCCTCTAGAGGCAAGGCTTTGAGTTTCATTGTTTGATTATTGTGGGCCCATGAGAAAAAAGAAGGAAAAAAAGAAGAGCATCCATGATACTGGTTTATTTCATCTTCGAGTTGACTTTTTCTGTGAAAAAAAACTAGTCGAAACTGGCCAAACAGATGCATACAATGCAGAAATAGGTGGGCTGGGCAGGTATCTAGGATGATGTGTGCATGTAAATATAGTCATTGTGACTGAAGCCACTACAAGGCAAGTACTGGCCTGTCATTAGAGACAGTTTGAAGTTAAATCTAATGCATCGGGTGTCCTGATTTTTCAGTTGGCCAAGGCATACAGTACACCTGAAACTGTGACATCCTGGGCTCAGATCAAACCAAGAGCATACATGACATGTCATTCCCTTCACTCTCTCTCCCATCTTTCCTGTTTCTCCTGGCTACAAACTGTCCAATGAAGCAAGAGAATCTTATTATTCTCCAAGATTTACTCATAGACTGTGAACAGTTGTCACAGTTTGGCTTAAATACAGCTGCTGTGAACCTTCACTCTAATACTCTCGGTTGGGGTTTCTCCCTGCTCTGACAACATTTTTGGCCATCCTTGTTGAGTGGACTAGCATAATTCAGGTGATGCTACTGCAGATGGTGCCTGCTACTATCCTCAGCTGGTGATGATGCCCCCAGTAGTGTCCCCCTTTCAAAGCTTCTAAGCAGCAGTTGAGGATCTTCTTCAGCATTCTTCTCCTGTGGCACAGGGGACATGAAGGTTACTGCCTGGCCTCAGCAAGTTGGATTACCTGGAGGACACCATAGACAAATCATGAATGAAATAGGCTCAGGCTAGGCCAGAGCCAAGTTAGAGCTTGTCTAAGAGATAACCCTTAAACACTCACTGCCTCTTCCCACATTGTAGTTGCCTTTATTAAAGTCTGGTCCACTGGTATAGCTATACCAGTGTGAGTGTCAGACTTGGTCTTGGATCTTGTTGTAGTCAGTTGTTGGAAAACCACCCATTTGTGTTCATTCAGATCTGCAAACTACCTGCAAACCTGCAAACTACATCCTGTGTCCCTGAATTCCTCTCAGTCCTCACCTCTAGAGATTTTTGAGGTGCCTCAGCTCCTTCTAATTGCTGATCAAGATCTTCAATTCTTCAATTCAATTGCTCAGACTTTGTGATAAGACCCGCCATCTGCAGAGGTAGTGGCTGAACTTCCTTTCAAAACCTGGATGCTTTCTAGATCCAGACCTTGGACATACCTGGTTGGCCTGATTTGCTTCATACTGGCCACCTTGATATATTTAGATGCCACATTGTTCAAGTTCTCTCTAATACTGTAGATTTCCATATGATTAATAGCATCTGAGAGGTTTATTTGTCAAGGATTTGTTTGGCTTCTTCATTCACACAAATGACGTCTGTCCTTGATTTGCCAGGGTGCCGCAGTACAGGTTGTGCTGGTGAAATCAAAGAGAAGCATCACCACAGAAAATTGCATGTGCGGCAAATGCATATTTGGGGCGTTCTGATGTGGCATATGGGAGGAGGGAATGGAAATTTGTAAAATTACCTTAAGGATGCACCGATTGCAAAATCGGTGCACCCAGACTGGTTCCAATCCCGTTTTTTTTTTTTTTTTAAAGGGTCTGACTTGGTCAATACTGGTTTTTCAATACCAGTTTTCCCTCTAAAATGTAACGTTAAAAGAAAAAAATGTTTTTTTTCTTAAATGTTTTTTTTGTTTGTTTTATTGCATTAAAAATTAAAATTCATAAGAGACACCAAGCTTATGTTGGATGTCCAAATATCAGTCATAAAACTGATTGCTGATTTCAGGCAGCACGTATGGCTTGATACAACAGTAAACCGTGCAGGCAACGCAATATCGGAAAAGTATCACCTACTTGGCAATTTGTAATTTGGTGTCACATGTTCCATCATGCTGTGTTCCCTAATTATTGCTACTCCATAAAGCTAGGTGACAGTGTTGTAAAGCAGAGACTGTTGAGGTGTAATGTATACAGAGTAAGAGAGGATCAAGATGGCGACTACTGAAATGTACGACACAACTACGACCTGCTGCAAAAGTTATGTTTGCTGTACTGCCAGTCTGTTTAAGTAAACAGCATTTTGTTCTACACTCCTCCCTTGTTATTGAAGTACAAACAATACACACCAGATTTCTGAAACCCATCCTTGACCATTGTAAACAGCTCTTCATTCAGTGCCATTAGTTCCATTATTTTCCTTGTAAGGCCTTTGTCGCTTTCATTGCCCACAAAGGCTTCTAGAGTCGGCTGCTGATGTGCTGCCCCGGGCGGGGGAGTGGCTCTTACTGCTGTCGCTTTGGCTTTGGAGTTCCAGTTCTAGAAATCTGTCATAGTCACCTGGGTGGCGTGTTAAATGTTGGATTAAGTTGGTGGTCCCGAACATTTTCTTGGTTGTTCTCCACAGCTTACTTTCTCCTTGCAGAAATTGCAAACACCAAACTTTGCATCCTCTTCCCCCACGCTGAAAAACTTCCACACAGTCGACATGTTGTTTCAGAGTCCGCTGCACACTACACATGTGTATGAAATTGGGAGACCGGAAGCACATAACCGTATTAATAAAATACACCGGCTGGTCTCAAGTTAGGGCGGCCGATCGATCGGTGCATCCCTAAATGACCTGCTAAAGCTGATTTATCATGACTGGGGGCCAGTGCGGCAAAGGTAATTGGCCTGTTATTTAATACCTTTGAAAATCATGTTTTAACTCCTTTGTGGCACCTTTGACCAGTTTAACCTGTCATTCAATTCAATCAGGAGCATGCAATTACATCAGCTCACTGTAACTGTCAGGTATGGATCTTGGTCACTTTGAGATCATATCTCAGTTGTGTGTTGACATGAATTTGGCCACAATCTGGGTACTGCAATTTATTTACCACACAAAATGCCACAGTCCCCCTTTTACACAAGTAAGCACAATAGGTTTCTGTATGTAAAAGGTGAGTGTTTTGCCTGCTTTCTCCAAGCTGGGGTCATACAAAATTGTAAATTTCTTTCCTTAAATGAAAGTTATGTATCCACAGTGTCTGAAGAGCTAAGAGGCGATGTGTTTCTGGTGATGACTGCATTCTTTGGACAATTTCCCTCTCCACTGGGACTGTCAGACCTGAGGAATAGCTTGTGATTTGTGGATAAAGAATATGCCTGTGCCACGCTGTCCTCAACAGCTGCCACCTGCTGCGAGTTGTACTACTGAAAAGAGAAAAAAAAAAAAAAAGAACAAAAGCTTGCATTGCAAACAGAAACATGTTTCGTGATTATAATATCTTTTTCATGGCTGCTGTCTCTGGTGCTGAAAGCCTTGTTGCTTTTCTGACATGCGCCAGACGGCTCTTCCAACCACAGATATTGGCAGCAGTGCATTCAAATTAAGTCAACAGCGGCTGTGCTCATTTACATTATCAGTCTTGGTAAATCACATGCTAATCTGAGAAACTGCAGTGATGTTAAATTTTACGCCTCAGGTGCAACATGCTTTCTAAATCAACTCTAGAGTGTCTTCAGGGAAACATAACTATAAAATATTAACATAAACAAATGCTGTTATACAGTAGGTGTCACTTTTGTGGTACACTCCACACTTCGAGTGAAGATGTGATTATGACTTGTTGATTTGTGTTATAATCAAAGGCAATGGATGAGTTACATGCTATTTTCTAGCAACTTATTGTTTTACATTTATACAGTCATCAGTTGGGGCTGACCAGTCCAACCACAGTACTCTACTGCTGGCCACTGAAAAGCTCCACATAAGCAGGCTGATGTTCAGTGACATGTTAGCATCTACTGACCCCCCCCCCAAACAGGTTATTATGCCTTCCAGGGCAAGCCCCATGTTTAATTAATTAATTAATTAATTTTATTCTTCTTATTTTTCAAAGCAAAATACAAAACTTCCAAAAACTTTTTTTCTTTTTTTCTTTTTTTTTTTGGTAAAAAAATAAAACAGCCATAGCTCTTGGTAAAATATGCTGTCATACTGAAATTATTCTTGTATAGGAGTTTCATTTGCAGTTTCACTCATTCTCTATGACATGCACAGTGCTGTATGTTTGTGTATGTGAGTGAGTGAGTGAGAGAGAGAGAGAGCAAGAGAGGAAGAGAGACAGGGCTTCTGCTCATGTTTTGAGATTGGAGTTGCGTTAGTGTTTTGGTTTGCGGCAAACTCGTTTTCTCAAACCTATATTTTACGTCATTCTTTGAGATCTTCAAAGAGTTTATTCCCCCCTGCGGTTAGCCTGACACCTTCCCATTAGATTGGCTCTGACACTGACTTTGTTGCCATTCATTCACGTTTTCTTCCTAGGGTCAAGGCAACAACATTGTGGTCACCAGCATTTCAGAGGAGGTTGTGAAAAGCTATGAAATCCCTGTAGATTGTGCATTGCATTTTATAGTAACCATACTGTGACAAACAGCCCAGAATTATTGTACAGTGCCTCTACACAGTGCTAAAAACTATTTTCTGCACCCTCCCTTACCAGTGCCCCAGTCGCCATCAAGAGTAATAATAAAAGTAATAAATATTACATATAGACACAACCTAATGTAGGTGGATGGCTATCACTAAGTTCAGTCAGATATATAATCAGCTTAGGTAGGATTCAGTAAACATGTTAACATGGTAGTTCACATGGCAAAAAAAAAAATGTTGTTACCTAGTTAACACAGCTATAATGACTAAAGCAGACATAGCTAACATAGCCATCTGTGAGAAACAAAAATGATCAACTTGAGACAACCCAACATGAATCAGGCTTTTTAGTGTGCTTATCAGGCCGGGCCACTTTGTTGCTCTGAGTTCTCTTCTTGATTCTATTTTTGTTATTTGCTTGCTCTGATTTTCTGATGGAAAATAAATCTTAATCTGTTTGTCCTCAAAAACTTAAATTTGTTTTTTTTTTTTGTGCTTCGGAGTATCATATATAAGAATATATATTGGGCATCACCAACACCGCGCTTCACTTTGCAAACTGCTATTTTGCTTATGTATCACAACTTGTATTTTATGCAGGTTAGAGCTGATGCTCAGATTGTAATTCACATTGCAGATCAGTTGCACTGGGGAATGGACAAAATATTGAGATTGTATTTATATTTATTATTTATTCAATATTTTTATTATTATATTATTGTATATTAAAGGATTTATGCTGCCCTGGAGGTGCATAGTCAGTGTGTTTGCGTGTGTGTGTGCGTGAGAGAGAGAGGGAGAGAGAGAGTGCATTTGTGCGTGAGTGTGTTTTGAGGATCAAACTCTGTCAAAACTTCTGATAACTTGTGTATTTGCGCTGTTTTCTTGCTGAATTTTAAACATGGATATAAGCCAAAATTCAAGCACCTTTTTCAGCTGATAAATATTAAAGAATTAATGCAGTGGATACATGTTATATTTAGCCTCCAAAGCTGCTTTAGTCACTATGAAACACAGCAGACACGCTCACACTGAAAGAGGCTTATTCAAATGATGTAAAAAGCTAAGTTGACACCACAGAGCTGGAATTCAGGAATGCTGCAACATTGCAAAGATGTGACAAAAAAATGAAATTATTTGATTATTATTTGATTTATAAAATGGCACATTAAATGGCAAGTTATTGGGAGTAATTTTATTTTTCACTCAGCAATGCATGAACCTAAAGGGGTTAGCATGGGAGCATGGATTGATTACTGAATAGTTGACTTTATTTTTATCAGTTAAAAGCTGTGATGAGCCTCTTCGAGAAAGCAGGTCATCATATGTGTGTAAATGCTTTTTAAGTTGACAAAAAGCACAAACAGGAGATAGCTTGCTGCACATACTGTAGATATTGCAGTTTTACTTTGAGTGTCCTTCCCTCTGAAAAAGAGATCCGTGCCAGTGAAGGGGAACTTGTGGGTTGCTGCCACAGAGTTAGTGGAGTTCTTTGGGCCTAGTATCGTTAATCCATGTCTATGAACAAGTGTGACAATAAGCTCTCTGTCTGAGCAGCAATCCTCTTAGGCGAAGCTTTGTGGGTAAACTCGCCTCATGCAAATTCTAAACCCCATTAGCTTTGAGGGACTAGTCAGCTGCATTGAGATTAATGGGCAAGTGACTACTTGATTTAATAGGGTTATTTCACATCTTCTGGGGGAAAAATAAACAACAAAGTTAATGCAAGACATTTGTCACCGACGTCCTCAATCTCTCCTCTCTAAGTGGAAGAAGTTTCTTGTGCACACAGATGTGTTACTCAGCCAGGTATCTGTGAAATACTTGTTGCAGATATTTAAATATCTCTCAAAAATGAATTTTTGAGAGATACTTTGGGCATGTGCATGTTCTGTGATTACCATATGACATTTGCCAAAAAAACAAGAAGGATACTTCCATCCCTGCAACACAAAAAAGACAAGGAAAGGCAGCAAAACAAAAATCCATAGAGAAAAGTTTGTGCAAAACATGAGTGCAGTAAATTAGAAGATATGTTAAACTATATTAGAGATAAATTCAGCGAGGAGAGAAAGTTCTGTGCAATTTTCCATTACAGGGGTGAAAAATGGAAATCCTTATTTATCTTTTTTCCATGCCGTCAGCTTACTCGAAACTTTGCTGCAAGGGATTACTGGATGGGTGGGTGAGGCTCTGTCACCACAGAGTGGGAGACAACACGCTGTGACAAAGGTGATCTGAGAGCACTGCCTGTTTCTCCAACTTACAGCTGTGAAAAAATGATTAGCACAGCTCCAGCAGTACTGCATTATGACCTTTAATCCCGAATAAAATCAAATAGCCAGCCTTCTCCCCACTGTAAAACATCTGCATATACCTGAATGTCTCCTCACCTCCCAGTGTGCATCACTAGTAGCTTTCCGGAAGATCAGAGATTACCTAAAGCTGATTGATGGCCTTACCAGGTGAAATAAGTGGCATTTTCCAGTGGAGGGCTTAATGCTGCCTTCATGTCGAGTAGCAACAGTTATGTGAATAGCTTGACAGTTTAAAAGTGACGTCTTGGAAATGTAAAAGTGCCTGAATCCGTTTGCTGCCTTTAAGACATCATGATTGAAGTGCCTTCAACTTTTCTGTAAATAGGTAGCTCTTCAGCAGCTTTTTCCACACTTAACCATACATATACTTAATGGTGATATATGTGAGTGCGTGTTGTATAGCAAACCATCAGCAGCATCAGCAACCAAAAATATGTCAGTAGTTCTGTCCTGCCATGGCATTTTCAGACTTATGATCACAAAACGGTATTTCTATGTTCGTGACAATAGAATTCACAAAGTTTGAGTAATGAGGTTCATCACCAAACTAAGTTAGTTAGTTTAGTTTTGTCCACCTCCTGTAGTACTTTGATATGCTGAAATGTGACTGAGAATGTGCAGGCAGGAATAAAGATTAGAGGCCTGTGAGGATCTCTGGACGTTTCTCTCCACTCCCACGCTGCACCTCTTGGCTTGGTCTCCACAACAGTACAGAGGTGCCATTCATCCTGCCGCTGACGGACAATCAATGGCTCTGCATGGAGCCAGTTTTGGCTGTGATTGATATTAGCTATTAGCCTGCTGCATCTGGACGTTGTGCTATGGAAATGGGGCAGGACGGATGCCTGGAAAGCACCGACTAACCCTACATGTCTGTATTGATCCGACCCAGATTGAGACCTCTAAATCTCCCAGCACCTTGGCTATATAAATGGCTAAAACTACTTCACTCAAACAGATCACAGCATTGGTTGATTATTGGGTTTTGTAGTTTGATGTGGTTTTGATCTTGAAAATTTCAGCTCAGCTTAGGCTTTATTTCTCAACATTCATGACACTGTGACATTTCCATGTTTTGGTGAGATAGATCTTGAAAATGGCATCATCAGCTTTATGAATGCACACGTGCAACGAGTGTGCACACACATACTTCCTTTTTGTCTCTCCTCTTCTAATCCTGGATGCTTTCTTTCTTTAATGGTTTGTGTCACCCTGTGGTGCAGTCTTGTTTTGCTTAGATCAGAAGCCAAGCCAAGACACATTTCTTTGAAACACTGTGTGTGTGTGTGTGTGTGTGTGTGTGTGTGTGTGTGTGTGAGTGTGTGTATTCTTGTTTTTCTATCATTATGAAGGCCAAATGTCCTCAGAAAATTGCAACGTGAGGATATTTGGCTCGTCTTTATGAAGGAACTACTTAAAATTTAAGTTCATGCAACTAAAATGTTGTCTATATACATAATATAGAATTCATTCTTAGTCCTTGTAGCTAAAACGGAGTGGATCAAGTTTACAGCTGGGACTGAGTAAGAAAAAAGTGCTGTGAGTCCTGGTTCTGGTAATGTCACGCTAGATGGGGCTGATGGAAAAAAGAGGAGAAGCAAGTCCTTTTTGGTGCACAGCTGGTTTGCTGACTGAGAAACCAGCAGCTCCTTTCATTCCTTTTTTCAGAACTTACAAGCCTAAGGTAAAGCCCATACTTAACTGTGAATTGCTTGTTGTTTATCATAGAGTGAAACACAGGGATGAATCAGATGCGATGTAAGATTTTAACTTGGTGATGTTACAGAATATTCTCCCAACCATGTAACCCTAAATGACTAAACACTTAGTACTTTTCCTAATTGTCTTCTTCTTCTCTCAGAGGAGGCCATCCTAGATAAGCACCCTCGACACCAAGGCCATGCTTGCAACTCAAATGACTGATAGGCTAGGCAGACAATACAAGTCTTGTTCTCTACTAATGCCATTCAGACATAGCCTGAACCTCCTGTGTGTTCCTGCGTCTCCTTGATCAAGCTTTCTCATTAAACTCTCATGTAAGACATACCAGTCTCCAGCCTCATCTCTCTGAGCACCGGCAACCAGTTTCTCCACTATAGGTGTTATTGGGTTATTGGGTTCAGTAGGGGTGCTCCAGAATTTGTAGTAAATGCATGCATATGCAAGACTAGGCAGGGATGCATGGCATTGGAAAGTCAACTTCAAGGATTGCGTGACTATTTTCTTATGTACAAAATAGCAGTAAATTCTGAGCTAATGAACAAACAGGCTATACTCCAATGTAATAAACCCACTGAACATTTGAACAGTCAAACACACAAAAAATATAACCGTCCAGCACTGCAATCTAGTAAGTACCATCAAATGTGTGCTTTTCAACCAAAAAACTAGCTAGTAACCACACACCAGCGAGGAGCAGAGATCTGATATCAATACACAACATAGCCAATAGCATCAGTCTTAACGGAACAGAGAGTTTACTGTGAGATGCCCTGTGAGGGGATATCAGCACTCCCCTAACCTATAGTCTAAGCCCAGTTTTTAAAAAATCGGAACTCACCATTGATGCTTTCAAAGAAGTACAATCTGTCTATCGTTGGTGCTTAAGGCGAAAGCATCGATCATGTGCTAGACATCAAGAGCCTTGGTCCTACAGCCAAGTTCCTGTTTTGAGCATCACCAGTGCTATTCCTCACATACTTCTCAATGCATTGGAGACAAGAGAAAGTGCACTCACATGAGGCCGATGTCACAGGAAGAGTTAGTGATATGCAGATGAGTTTGTATAAATCCAGAAATGTGTGTGAAGTCTCATTATTAGAAACAGAAATTCCATTGTGTCATTCACTGTGTCCTTGCTTTAGTTTTGTTTCCAGCAGACACCGAACCTGATGAAGCTCTGCACTCAGGTTCTCTTCAGTCACTCCACAGAATTGTGCCAAGACCACAGACACATCTTGTGTAGAAAGAACTTGTGTTTTATGGCTGAGCGCTGAGAGTCCAGCCAAAACTGACTTAACCCTCATATTGGGCAAGAAAAAACTTCCCAAAAAACCCACTGTAAGGGAAAAAGGGAAGAAATCTTGGGAGGGACCACAGAGAGAGGGGCCCCTTCCTGGCCAGCCAGGAGTGCAACAGGTGCCGACCAAGTGGGCAATTATACAATAAATCAAAAAACAATAAACAAAGAAGGAGCAGCAGCAAGCCTCGACGGACGGAGTCAGGGACGATGAACAGTCTCGAGGCCGCAGCAGCAACCAGGATGAGGGGGTGGAGGTGGGATGGAGGTGGAGGAGATGGGTGATGATGGGGGGGGTCCGGAATAGGCAGGGTCAGCAATGGGAGATCAGGCAGGCAAAAAGTGCTGGAAAGTCTTGCATAGTGCTGAACAACAATCTGGCAGTGACA
>OMLF01012623.1:10049-23835 GCA_900302615.1 Holocentrus rufus | reverse complement strand
CTCACAGCACTAGCTCCAGGATAGATTACTTTTTTGTTCCTAAGCTGATGCTATCATCTGTGGTGTCTTGTGAAATAGGAGTTATCTCTGTTTCTGATCACAGTCCAGTATTTTTACAACTGATGTTTAATGAAAAACAAGGTTTTACTAATTCTTGGAGGTTCAACCCACATCTACTCAGCGACCCCAGGTTTGTCTCATACTTTAAGTCAGACTTTAAAATCTTTTACTCCATAAATAAAACACCAGATATTTCCCCCTCAGTGTTGTGGGAAACCTGTAAAGTATATGCCAGGGGCGTGATTATCTCCTATTCAAAAAGTAAAAAACGTAAATCTATGGAAGCTCAAATGAAACTAGAGGGTGAACTATCTAACCTTGAAAAGAAGTATGCTAACTATCCATCTGAGGCTAATATGAAGGCTATGCTGGCCACAAAAGCATCTCTAAATTCTCTGCTTACCCATAGAGCCGAGCAAAGTATTAGGTTCGCTAAACACAGGCTATATGAGTGTGGCAATAAACCAAACAAATACCTTGCAAGATTAGTAAATGGGAAGAGTGACTCTCAGACAATTTCATCTATCAAAGACACAGATGGATCTAGTAAATTTGATACAAACAATATTAATAGGGTGTTTAGGGATTTTTATAGTAAGCTCTACACTAGTGAGGAGCCCTCAGGGGTACAGGACTTGACTGATAAATTCATGTCTAGGCTCACTCTACCTAAACTAACAGATGAACAAAGACAAGAACTAAATAAACCAATTATGAAACAGGAGGCTTTGGAGGCATTGCAGACCCTACAGTCAGGAAAAGCCCCAGGCCCTGACGGCCTTAGCTGTGAATTCTATAAAGAATTTATGTTAGAACTTATAGACCCTTTTCTGGAGATGCTAAATGATTCGTTTGTCAGAGGATCTTTACCTAAGTCCCTCACTGAAGCTAATATCAGTCTCATACTTAAAAAGGGGAAACCAGCTGATGAATGCTCTTCGTATCGTCCCATAAGCCTGTTAAATGTCGATTTTAAAATACTCTCTAAAATACTAGCACGGCGTCTTGAGAAGGTACTTCCTAACATTATTAATGTCGATCAGTCAGGATTTGTTGCTGGCAGGAACTCTTGTAATAATATGAGAAGGCTGTTAAATGTAATTCAACTGTCGCATCAGCAGAAACTGACCAGCATGGTGATAAGTTTAGACGCAGAAAAGGCCTTCGACAGAGTCGAATGGCCTTTTCTTTTTTCTGCTCTTGACACCTTTGGGCTGGGAGAAACATTCTGCAGCTGGGTTAAACTTTTATATAACAGACCACTTGCAGCTATTCGTATTAATGGGCAGACTTCTTCTTACTTTCCCCTGGGCAGGGGCACCAGACAGGGGTGTCCCCTGTCCCCGTTGCTGTTCGCCATAGCTATAGAACCTCTCGCCGAAGCTATAAGGAATAGCCCAGAAGTTACTGGAATTTTTGCTGGTGGAAAAGATCATAAAATAGCCTTATACGCTGATGATATTTTACTTTTTGTAACTAACCCACAGACATCTGTACCAGCTGTTTTGGAAATAATAAATCAATTTAGTGAGTTCTCAGGGTACAAAATAAATTTTACTAAATCTGAGGTCATGCCTCTAGGTAACCCTCGTTGCCCCACTCCATCTCCATTTAAATGGTCACCCGAAGGATTCACTTACCTGGGGATTTCAATTACTCCGTCACTAGAGGCACTGTACAAGGCCAATTTTGAGCCTCTTCTAAAACGCATTAGGGATGATCTAGACAGGTGGATATCTCTACCACTGTCTCTCTTGGGGAGGATTTCCTTGCTCAAAATGAATATCTTGCCGAGACTCCTTTATCATCTTCAAATGGTCCCTATTTTACTTAATAATAAAACTATTAGGAGGGTGAACAGCTGTTTTAGTACATTTATTTGGAACAAAAAGAAGCCACGATTAAAGATGGCTAAGCTACAGATGTCTGTGGAGAAAGGCGGCTTGGCTGTCCCTAATGTTAGACTTTATCAGCTTGCTGCACAGCTTCACTACATAGCTGATTGGATTAATGGTGACCCAGAATCAGTTTGGTTAGATCTAGAAACACTTAACGCAGGTAGCCCTTTACCAAGTCTGTTATTTGCCCTAGACTTAAAAAAAATTAAGAGTGTCTCGGTTAATAATATTATAGTTAAAACAACTCTGCAAGCCTGGCAAGCAATAAGGAAGTTGGAGGGCCGTGCAAATACATTGTCTTCTCTAGCTCCTATACACCATAACATTGATTTTGCCCCAGCCAGCACAGATGGTGGATTTAACATTTGGAGAGATAGAGGGGTCTTAACCCTAGGGCATTTATTTCATAAAGGAGTGATGCTCTCATTTACAGACATTCAAAAGAAATATAACCTACCTCCACATAATTGCTTCAGATTTTTCCAAGTCCGTAGCTTTATTCAGGATCAAAACAGCCATGTCTTTGACCATCAGACTTCAAAAATAGAGCGCCTGCTTCTCAACAGAGGCAAGAGATCAGTCCTTGGCCAGGGGTATGCTGAACTTAATCTTGCCAGTAATATTAATACAGACTATCTGCGGCAGGTGTGGAATAATGATCTCAATCTCAGAATGGATGAAACAACATGGGCAGAAATTTGGCAACTGGCGAAAGAGATCTCTATATGTAATAGAACCAGAGAGACCCAGTTTAGGATACTGCATCGCTTACAGATCACCCCCCAGCTGAGACATAGGATGAATCCGACTTTGACAGAAATGTGCTCCAAGTGTCATGTGGAGGTGGGGAGTTACAGGCATTGTGTTTGGTCATGTGTTTATATTGAGGAGTACTGGCGTAAAATTACTGATAAACTCAGTTTGATTTTTGATGTCCATCTTGACCCTGACCCTCAGGCTCTGCTCCTTGGCTTACCCTGCCCTCATATCAAAGGCTCTGATCAAAAAAGGCTGTTTAATATTCTTACATTTGCTGCCCGAAAAAATATACTCCTTAAATGGATTGATAATACACCTCCTACAGTTATAGGATGGCATAAACTGATATTTGAGTTAATACCAATGGAATATCTAACATGCAGATTCAAATGTAAAACGCCAGTTTTCTTCAAGACCTGGACACCCTTCTTTAAATATGCTGGTAAAAGACTCACAAATATTGTTTTAAAGGGAATGGTTGACCGCAGCACTGACAACTGGCAAATTGATATCTTTGGGCCGTGAGGCTGGATTTCCACTTACTTGGTGATCAATTGTTATTTATTTATTACTCATATTTTGTCTGGTGAAATTTTGTTAAGACTTCAAATCTTTTGATTTATGAAAATTTGTATCCTTATTTCTCTTGAAATGGTTAGCTGTTGCTTCACTGTCAACTGTAATAGACTGAGCGCTCCTGTGCTCCTATGATTATCAGGAGTTTCTACATGTGTGATTTCTGTGGCCACTGTTTGTTTGTTTGTTTGTTCTTGTTTGTTTGCTTGTTTGTAATGTGTTCACTTTGTATGTTTATGTAAAACCATAATAAAAACATTATTCAAAAAAAAAAAAAAAAGATTATAACAAGTAAACTGGCTTGTTGGTTTCTGGCATTGCAGTGAAAACTTGCCAAATTTGTTTTCAAGTAGTGTGGGAGTCCACAGGATAGCCAAATACCCAGAGAAATGCATGGCTGCCATTGCACTCATCATCCATTTCTCCCACACAAACTAATATCAGTGATCTGTTATACAACACCTGAAAACTATCCAAAGTAAATTCTCCAGGCTATCATACAACAACACTTATTCAAAGGCCTAAAACCATAATGCACAATCAGTGTCCAGGATTTTAGAACTTCAAACTGTGCCATTTCCCTCACACGCATACACACACATAGTCAGGAATATCACAGCTTTGCTAAAACTAAGAGCTCAAGCTGGTTTACAACAGTATCTTTCAGAGCTTCCCTGTTACAAGTTGGGCTGAAAACACTGATACTGATAACACAAACATAAAAACAGCAATCCAATTATTGGCCTTATTGTGGAAAAGTAGAAAAAGTACATATTTACTCAGCAATAAAGAAATAACTCATCTTGTCAACCAAGAAATGTCCTTTTAATTGAATTTGATGATTAAATACTAAGGCTTTAAGCTTTTAATATCACCAATCAATATCAATAAGTCATCAATTTACTTTTATTATGGACAAATCAAGTGATGTTATTGCTAATGCAGGTGACAGGCAGTAGTTCACTTTTATTGTCCACTAGGTGACAGTGTCCTCTATGGCACAAATGTATTTCACTTCCATCATAAAGTCCCGGCTCCTCTGAGACAACAGCTTAGCCATACAAGGTGGGAAAACAAATCTTTATTCAACAGATAATGTGTTCTTCAGCCATCATAATAAATTATCCCTCAATACAATCTACTCTTAAACAGAGAGAGAGAAAAGAACATGAAGACACCGACTGGGCAAAAGCAAAAAAGCACATATCCCATCATAGTTGAAGGCACATAGAGCAAATCATATTAGATTAAGCACCGCCAAGCTGAACTCTTTGCAAATATGAAATAATCCCTTACACTGAGAACGTTTTAGATGATGTATTTGTTGGTGAAATAATAATGTGAGGGCAGAGTAAGTGGTTCTTTGCTGCTTGCAGTCATAAAACATTCAGTATACTACATCCCTTGTAGTGCAAGGACTCTACAGCGTTTGTAAGCAAGTACACCTAATTATTTAAGCCTGGAGAAAAAATAGCTCCATCTGAACTGAATCTGTTGGCATAATTGTGAGCAAGATTTTTCTTTTTTTTCTGGGTTGTTATCAACAAAGAATTTTACTGATTCCTCACAAAGACAAATACTTCAAATGGCTATATGTATCATGCATATGATTTCCTTTAAATTTACATTTTATAGACGGCAACAGCATAAGAGTGGTAAAGGTAACTGTCAAATACAGCAATAATAATGATAATAATAATGATAATAACGATAATACATTTAAGTTAAATGGCAAAAAAATCAAGTTATTTCATTTTAAAAAAGTTTAATCAAAGGCACTTCACAACTACTTCGCAAGTATTAAAAAATTAACTTCATTGATAAGGCACGCTTGATATGCACCATATAGGCTGTATTGTATATGTTTCCATAGGTTATAAATGACTGTATACAGTGTGACAAAGCAGTTGATCTACCAGTTGTTTGTATTGACCTTAAAGCAGGAACCTTTTTCCTTTTTCCATCATACAGATTGATTCTGACCAAAATCTTTTCAACGGCTTTCCTCTACAGCAACCTGCATCTTTCTGTAGCTCTAGCTCTACAATCGCTACTCCAAAAATAGACCCCGAAAGCGCCCAGAACATATTTTTCAGCACATTATTTGCTTGCAACAAGTTATCTTGATAAAAGGATTTAAAATTCTATCATGCTGTGGTCTTACAGTTTTGATGTGACAAACACAGTAAAAGTTTTCAGGTTATAGATAAACTGACATTTACATATGTATTATTACAGACTGACTGTCAATGTGCTGGGAAACACACACTTTGGGTGTGTTTAGGCTCGGACTTTGAAGTGTCCACTCGCCATAAAGGACTGTATTGAACCATACTTAGGCAAGCACAACAAACTGACTCTGTAGTGAAGCAACTGGTGAGATTCTGGTCAGAAATGATTGGTAAGATGGAAAAGACAGGAACATAAAGTCTAGGTTGAAAATGGGGTGAGTTACACTTTAACAAGACCAGAATTGATGTAACCTTCATCATGTAAAACAGTTGAGGTTCATACAGTACATGTCACCTCTACTGCCATATCAGTGGCCATTCAAGATGCTGGTATGTTGTGGTAATAGGATAAACTGAAATGATATTTGCAGCAAAGTCGCTCTGCTGTGAAGTTAATTAAATTCAGTTTGCTTGATAAAACATATCAGTTTGGCTTCAAAAAGCTCCCAATTTGCACTATCTAGATTAGGGGACCCTAGTTATGTTTCTGTGATATTCTCAACTGTGACTTCCTGCTTAGAGGCCAGCGATGAAATTTGAATCACACACTGTGCGTCTACACACAGGTCATAAATTGAGGGATTATGGCACCTTGTCCATTAATGTCAACAGAATGAGTTTACTATATGTCAATGCCATGTTCACAAACATGAAATATAAAGAAACGAACAGATGGAATATACACACATGACATAGCAGTACCAAAGTGGCCAGTGTGCGGCATGCTGGTTATTGGTCTCATAAGGTGACTGGACGTCTTTTCCTTCATGCCCTGGGTAAACACCGTGCAGAGAGGTGACAAATGCTCCCATATGCATTCATGTTTTGGGTTACCGGAGATGAATCCATGGTAGGATTAGTTTTGCTGGTCTGTCCTGACATGGGAATGTGAACAGATAAACACACAGAGACAAAAGCTCTGCTGGTTCTGTCAGTAAAAACAACACTGCTTCAAAAGCAGCATAAATGGAGTTAATAACGAGCTTGACAATGTCTCAGTGTCTCTGTGTGGGTTTGTTTTTCTTGGTCTCTGTTTAAAGCTCCGGACAGACCAAGAGAGTTCACAAGATAACGTCTTTGGAAATTATGATCCCAGTACGCGGGGGGAAAGAGGAGAGAAAGAGAGGCCTGATAAAGTTCATTCAGTGCTCATTAAGCTGCACACATGGACTTGGCATCATCTTCCTTTAAACATTGTGATTTTGTGCTTGTCTGCCAGCAGCAGCGTGACATTATATTCAAAATCTCCATCATGGACTCCTGTGTGTCGGAAAGCTCCAGCCAAATGGTTCTCTTCCCAGTAGTGATGCCAGTTTCCATACTGGTCTGCACCAAATCCGAACAGGCTGACCTGGATTATACACAGAACAAAAGCATAGTCTCACTTAAACTGTGCAATGTAAATTTCTGAAACTAGAGAATCAGTTGTCACTGCAGATTTTTTTTTTTACATGAATTAACCTTAATGTATAATTTTATCTAAAAATATAATCAAGTAACATATCCATTGACCTGTCTGTGTGAATTTAGGCCTTTCCACTTTAGAATATTAGCTCGCTCTAGGTCATTTACTTTCAAGATATAAAAGCACTGGCATGCTTACCTCATCACATATGTGAATAGCAAACAATAAGCTGAGGAAGCCAGTAGAAGGATATCGCCCGTGACCCTCAAGCCAAGTCTCATAGACGTACTTAAAAAAGGTAGGACTGTAAATCAACACCTGCAAAACAGCCACAATCATAAAAAATTCTTCAACGTTGCAAATGACTGCATTTAGCCTGATTAGAATGCTTCCATTAACCACAGTCAAGGAGGTATGAGCATGACAAGACATCTAGGACTTGATTAGTGTAGTTTAGTGTATTGATGGATTTCAGCCTTGTTTATATCATGTTCAGTGGAAACTATGCATAGGATTTATTAATCGGAAATTACAGCATGTTTAATAAAAACTATGCATAAGATTAAGATGTTTGTTTGACTCACCTTATCTTTGTTTGCCTTTATTCTAGGCATAACAGGTGTATATGTTCTGCAATGACAAAAGAGTATACTTAAAATTAATTCTTTTTTTTCCATTTGTATTCACAATAGTCTGGAATGAAAAATTTCCATAGCAGACTGTTTATACTTAAATCTACAATCATGTGTATCTCATCCATACGCATACATGCATATGGTTGTAATTTTTGTCATGCATTTCACCGACATCTGAAAACAGATGTCACGTGTCTGAATTTTATGACAGCATGAGAAAAACGCGGTGATTAAACACAGGCACATTTACAAGTCATCACGGCATATGCTAAGATGCAGCAGCATATGCTCGCTGTCAAATTTCTCCATTCATTCATCACATGACAGCAAGGAATGCTGATTTGTTCATCATCTTCCTATGACAATGAGACATGCAAAAGAAAAGCATGAATATGCGAGAGGCTGTTTGAATAAGCGCGTGTCGGGCACTGGCATGGCCACATTCAGTCTGCTTACAAAAAGGCGATTCATGCCAGAGTGAGAATGAGATATATAAGCAGCACAGTACATGCGAAAACAGTGTGTGCCACTTTCCATGTGGATGAAAATGACAAAAAAAAAATCCTGTTAAAATGAGAAAGGACTTAGAGAAGAGGTGACTTTATAGTGATCACCAGTAATGAGTATATGGCAAAGCAGGATGGTGAGACATAATCCTCAAAAACATTTCTAATTACAAGGTAAGGTTTATCAAGACTGTTGCCACTGCAGCTGCAGTAATGGCTGTCATAGCAATGTGGATCATTAAGATTCAAAGATTATAGTGATTGGTCTGTTGTCTCCTGCATATTCATCATTACCTTCAGACATCTTGGCTGTCACTTAATTTATTGTCATGAGGATGTAGCTGGAAGTGTGTATTGCGCCGTGTAATGCTCCAAGGTCCCCCCTATCTTATGGTGAATGAATATGAGAATTATCTGTGGTGCGTCTGGCTGGCTTCATCATAAACCTTGAATGTCACATAAGCTACAAGTGTTTAAAATGGTATATAAATTCCGAGACTCTCCCTCTTTAGCTTCTCTAAGATTTGATAGTTAAGAACTCCCTCGCTGCGCAAGAGTGCCGCGTTGAAGGAAAGTGGGAGGAAAGTTGTAATGGGCGAGCATCATTCATGTTTAAAGTCAGTACTGCAAAATCACCTTGAGAATTCTGATTAAAACAGTCACTCCACTGTCCCGGCGTATGTGTCTGCCCCTCATCAGTTTAGGGTCTCATTCCTTAACCATGTTTTAACAAGGCGACAAAATGTGCAAATTAATTCAACACACTGCATGAGGACCTAATACTTGTTGGGGGCAATACTCAAATTACTGCCGCTAAAAGGATCCGTGTGATGTTTAATGATGTGGAATTATTGCTTTAACACTGTTGGAAGACAATTACAAACTTAGATGAAAAAGTTTATTTAGAGATCAAGCCATTTCCTGGCCCCCTGTCATCATTTTTTACCATTTAGCACATTTTCCTGGATTTGTTTTGTTGGTAATGCCGTTACTAATGCCACTGCGAATGCATTCTAATTTTCTGGATCGCCAGCAATCATCAACTTGACAGTCTTATCCAGAATGAATGAGCTGAATGTGAAATTAACTGGAAGGTGATTATGGAGGGATAATGTTTGTTATGACAAGACAAATGTGCGCTGGTGGTATCAGAGGAGTTTTAATGAATCTGGGAGGAAAAAAAAAATCTAGACATGCATGGTCTTACTCAAAAGTGGAGAAATGTCTGAGGGAAAAAGCAGACATTCACACCTCTATTTTTATATTTGGTGGATGCACTCACTGTTTAATGGTGCCTGTGGTCAGTGCACTAATGATCCACTGAAGGTCCAGAGTCTTGAAAGGGATCAACACCACACTTGTGGTGTTGTCCAGGTCTATGGCACTTTCTGGGTACATGACATGATGAGTTGTTCTGGCACCCACATCCTCCTCAAACCCAGCAGTGGGAGCCTGGTTCATTCTGTAGGTAAAAGCAACAGAGCATCTTGCTTTAGAGTCATTTAAAAAAAAATCATACATATTCTTTTGCCTTTTTTAATCCTATCTAATGATTTCAGAAAGAACTATCTTCAGAAAGATGGGAAACATTTGTTTTGCTGATGGTCCCTTATCTACCAAAGGTTTTTAGTAATGTGTTTTTTATTATTAGGTTGGTTTTCACACATAGCTAAAATGAGTCGAACCACAGGGCATTAAGCCATTGAAAATCAGGCCTGACAAGCACACATTTTGAGAAAAAAAATCTAAATAATAAAAAAAATTGCCCTATTTAATGATGTGTTGAACATCCAAAACAGCAATTCAAAACAATCCAGCGTCCATTTAGAGTGGTGGGTATGACAATTACAGCTTGGCAAGCTAGGTATCCCTATTATTATGTCCAACACCAGCTGCTCAAGCTGGAACAGTAATTGGCTGTTAAATGGCAGTTGGCTTCGGTCAGTAGAAGGAGGTGACACACACAAGCAATAGCAACAAACTGACCCACGTTTGACTGACATCACCTGTTGCGCCGTTCCAATCAGAGCAATATTAACCTCCTCATTACCGACTTTGACTTGACAGCTACATAAGAGCTTGACATTTTCTGCTGAAGCCTGACAGGACTGAGGATGACCTCATCTAAAAAAGTATTTTTGTCTATGAATAAGACTATCTTACAGTGACTGCAACCCTTCTGCAGTTTCAGGCTCCAGTTTCAGTTTGTTCCAGTTTGGGAATTCCCAACCGACAAGTCATTCTTGTACAAATAAAATCAAAAGAACATGAAAACTTTCGGAAGTTGTCCCATTGTTCAATAATGAGAGCAGACAGCAAAATCATTCATGAGTCCCAGGCAGATGTCCTGGTGCTCCATGCTAGCATGTTCAGAACTAACAGTTCTAAAGCTAAATAGTAATAGTCATAAATAGTCATACATAACAGTCACATTTACACAAAATCTATATAAGAAATAAAGAAAATAACATTAATAAAAATAATGATAATAATAATAATAATAATAATAATCAAAAGGTCCTCTTACTTTTTATTTAGATGTTCTCTAAAAATTTTTCTCCAAAGAATCTAAAATTCGTAGGGCTAGCTTACAGTGAATGTATGCCACATTTTCATGGGCTACATGGTTTCCATCATCACCAGGGGGTCTGTTTGTGATATCATTATACCCATACTTAATACTACATCCTTTTATCACAAAATTTAAAATTTCCCACAATAATGCTGCGTGTTTGACTTACAACTTTCTCTAGACTTTTCATGCTAAAGTCAAATTTATCTAATCCTGCGCCTCACAAACACAGTGAGGAAGTGGAAACTTCAGCAGCAGAAGGTAGCCAAAAGCAAAGAACTACTCAAGAAAACACCTAAACTAACAACTGATTTCAGAAAACCAGATGGCCAAAACAACAATAAAGCAGTTGGTGTAGAGATAGAGACAGATTTGGCAGCAGCCATTAGCATGCCAGCTAGCCCAAGCATTGCTACAGCTGTAGACATGGTGGGAAAGTCTGTTAGCACGGGAGAAATGGAGCATCACTGAGAGTTTGGCACAAAGCAGTCTTTCATTTGGAGATCCCTTTCTTGCAGAGCACATAACGAGTGTAGCAGTAAGGGGTGAGGAATCCCATTCTTCTTATCTGCCGGAATATGTGAAAAAAATCATTACTCTGGTGGGACAGTGTGAGATTATACTGCAGGTACAAAAGGCTTTCCCATTTTCAATTCTGTTCCTGATCTAACATGCTGATCAGTTCATGTCTGTCATCTGTTATTTTGTGCAAGAAGGAATCAAGTTTCTTGAAATTTTTACCCACATTCAACACATGATGTTATACCAGGGAGTCTCTCTTTGAATCTACAGAAGATATTCTTTGCAGTATTTTGAGATTACTAAATGCACTAAATGCTACAATAATGCAAAAATGACTGGAGTCAGAACTGCCTTCATGAAATGAAGACAAATGAAGACTTTGAAGACAATGTGGGAGAGGCAAAATGTGTCTACTAGAGCTGATTTTTAGGATGGATAATTGTATCAATAAGAGCATATAGTGGATATAACACAGGGCTGTTTTGACTTGTGTTTGCCTAGTGATTGACATGTCGCCTATCTAGTGATTGACAGGTTGTCATTGCTTCACCGATCAGGTGGCATATCCATGAAATGACAGTTGCCTTTGTTCTGTCCTGAAATGACTGGAACTGTAGGAGTGTTTTTTTTTTCTCTAACTTTTTAAACTTAAACTTTATTTGATATATATTGATAATCATCTATGCCAAAGCTGGTATAACACTGAAAATAATAGCCTGTTCTGTGCTTTACTGTACAAACAGACCTTCCAAGGATTATGCCCCTCACCCCTTTTGCCTCGCTTTTGCTGCTCCAGCTCCAAAAAATGACAATGGGTTCTGTAAACACAATCACCAGGATTTAAAACGTCCCTTCGTAAGCCAGCAGATGATGTCACAAGTTTACCCTCTTGCTTGCTGGATTCCATCAACAGCTCATTCTCATGATGTTACTTTTTCATATAGGTCCAATCAATGTTTAACCTCTGCTCTAATTCCCCCTGGTGCTGGAAAATCATAACAGATGGATTTGAAACAAACTACAACGAACTTTGAAAAGCTTTACACGATTATCAGCTCACGCAAAGGTGTTAGAAGCCCTTAATTACAAAAATATTCGAGGGCACTCTTGAGTTATTAAAATGTATCGATTAGGATCAACATTTCTATGCATTTATGAAATACACTACATTCCTACAAAGATTTCACTCAGTCAGCAAAGCCCTGCGTGAAGTGGATTGGAACTTGGTAACTGGCGTGGAGTTGATTAGCTCCCTTAAAGATTTCGTTGTGGCTCTCGGAGATAAATTTGGGGTATTTCAAGCCAGAGAAAAAGAAATATATGAGCGGCTACAAAATACAGGTCTGTGACACCACTTCAGGCAAAGCGCAAAACCAGGTCAGATGACTCAGACACACCAGACCACATTTTCACTGGAGGAGAGAAATTCTGAGTTGAGGTCTTTTCACTGATGATAAATAACCTGACCAGTGCATTAAAGCAGAGAAATGAAGCCTACAAGGATGCCAGACATGCCAGTACTTCTAACAGGATTTCTGTCCCAGCTTGGGCAAATCTGAAAGGATGAAATATACAAGTCGGGTTTCAATTTACAAAGGGGACACAGCAATGATCTAGATTAGGAACTTCCAGATGAACTCAAGCAGTGCAAACATCAGTGTTGTATGTCACCACAGAACATAATATAAAGTTTGCGCTCGGGATCTGACTCTACATGTCACAACTGCCAGTGCTGAAAGATCTTCTTGCAAACAAACATGATCAAAAATAAACCTTGGACCTCAGTGGGTGAGCAGCAAATTAACCACTCTTGATTTCTCTGAAATATGACTTTAGGTGAGAGATAGACTTTACAGAATCATCACTGACTTTGCTTCAAAGAAGAATGGGGAGTAGGTCCAATAATGAAGCAAAAATCTGATATTTTAATGCTTTATTAGATTTCACATTAATTTCACATTATCAACTGTTTTTTATTTTTTGGTGCAGTCTCTGTCTTATCTAACAGCCTAGTAATATTGCACTGTATTTGCCACTGTGGATTATAGGCTGCTATGGTGATGTCAATGTGTTTTGGTCTGTTTGCACACTGATAGTGTCCTTGTGTGTCTTTTATCATGCAATTCTGGTACTGCTTAAATAGGCCAATTCTAATCTTTGTCGATATCTGACTGAAGTATGCTATTGTATTTTTCTTTGCTGTTTGAAAACTGAGATACATTAGCCTATCACTTACTGTAATGTTGATTGATGATCTTTAATGTCAAGTCCATAGGTTATTATCTTCTATTTTGACATCACTGAGAATTAATTCACAACGTTTAGCTTTATTTATTTATTTCTTTATTTATTTTTTGTTCACATGGTGGACTCAAAATGCTCACAGCCTTGGGCTACAATAATCCATAACACAGCCCTGTGCTTCTATATCTATAAAGTTCGACCAAACTGATGAAGCATGTAATAGCTACACGTCAAAAGGTCACTGGTATTTCATTTCAGCACATCTCATTTCTTAGTGTGGGACCAGCTCACCAGTTAGCTGCTGTTAGCCATACATACCTTTTATGTGGTTGTATGTGCGTGTGTGTGTGTGTGTGTGTGTGTGTGTGTGTGTGTGTG
>OMLF01012623.1:0-10006 GCA_900302615.1 Holocentrus rufus | reverse complement strand
TTATACTTCTGCTGAAAAAGGCAGATGGACATATCGTTTCAAAACGCCTGCTCACTGTGAGCTGATTAACAATCATAATGAATAATGAACACTGTGCACATCATTATCAGGTAAGTGAAGCGGTGCAGGCAGGAGGGAACAACACCAGAGGAGATAGAAGTCTCAGGTGAGCTGTTAAAGCTTGTAGCCTTATAATTAGCAGGATTAATGCTGACCCTGGACTCAACAAAGAGATATGTTGTGTGGGAAGAGTGTGGTAGTCCACTAGAAATAATGTCTGCTGCCGTGAAGGTTGTCTCCGAATTAAAGGAAGAAGAGACATCTGAAAAAGATTACTGTGGTGTGGGCGTATGTAGATTATGTTTAGTGACAGTGAGAAATCTGATAAGGTCAATTTGTTTCAAACTTTAGGTTACTGTAACATAGTAAACACTCTTAAATTTAGCCATATTGTCAACTCCAAAGCAGTGGGAGCTGATCTTAACCAAGTTAGCTCAGCAAACAGCTGGTTTTTGGCATCATTTGCAAGTTAACAATCCAGCAAGCTAATTTACCGAAGTAGCCAATGTTGTAGGATGATATAAGTAATTTTTGTCTTGTTTTTGTTTTTTCTCTCTTTTTTTATTTTATTATTTTTTATTTTGTGCCAAACGTTTAGGGTGCTCCTTTGCTCTATTATTCCCTCTGGTGTCTGCGCTCAGTGCACTTGGCATAGTTGGAGATGTCAAGATTTGTTTTCTCCCTTCAAAGGAAGCCATTTTCCACCATTCACTCTTGTACAGTGTGAAAAACAACTTCCACAGACTTGAAAACTGCCTGAACTAGATAATCCATCACAGCAAGACACAAAGCCTTAATTTTTTTTTTTTTTGTCAAAGTTTCAGGTTAATCGTTTTTTCACCGCGCTGAGTTGAGTCACATGCATCTCGTTATTCTGCTTACTGTCACTCACCTGACACCTACAGCAAGAAATGAAAGTCTTAAATGAAAGCTCCCCCCAAAAACAAGTGACTTCACAGACCTTATTGTCACATCTATGCTTTCTTTTAAGTTTGGGTGTCATATCTTTGTCAGACAACAGCTGTTAATTTCAAGCTAGGATTGATATTGTACAGTCTGTATTTTAAACATGACAAAATATGATCTAATGTTAAAAAAATGTAAGTACAGATGGCATACCTTGATTAATGATGAGCGAACCTCCTGGCATTACTCACAGCTGTTTGAAGTGTAAAGTAGACTTACAGTAAATGGGCTATAACTTTAAATAACACAGTTAGCTTGAACCTCTATATGTTAGCTAGTGCTAATCACATTTGTACCTCACCAGATATTACAATTTATAACCTGATATTTTCTAAACTCAAAGTCAGATTTATCAGTAGCAAAATGATCAGCTCCCAGTCAAAAACAGAATAGAAATTATAGTGAATGCTGCCAAAGTGTACATTTAGAAATGCAGTCAGAACTGAGAGTGTTGCCAAAGAGCTAAGGACCTCCAAAATGGCCGCCCGTCGCCAGATGGTGAGTGGGGTCACCTGGAAGCCCTCTATTCACCGTAGCTGAAGTTGGCAGTGACTACAGAACCTCCATTTATGCGACAGCTCTGTATTTAAATGACATGCTCCTGACAGTGCACATTTCAGCGTGGGTAACCCAGGTGGGAATTAAACCACTGAACCTGGCATTGTTCTGTGTGCTGTTGAACTACACAGTACCACAATGACAGAATAAGCTCATAGAGTGACATTGTGCACGAGTCAACACAATGGCTCAGGCAGAAATGAAAATGATGTCTTAGAAATTTGAGAAATTACTGCTCTTTGACAGCATTTTTTCAGGTGCACTGTAATTGTAATAATACAGCTGCAAAGTGAGTTACCCTCTTTCGTCCACCCATAATCAGAGGTTGTTAGTAACTTAGGAAGAGGCACTTGTAAGAATCTTTCTCATCAGTGATATGCACTCAGTAACATATCGTTGTGGTAATACCATTCTCACCAAGAAAAGTAAAAGCTCATCTTATGAATCTTGTAAGGAAAGAAAACCATTATTAGCGCATGGCAAAGCCCAGAATAGAACTGAAGGTAGAAAGCTTATATTGGCTGCCTGATATTAGCTGTGTGAAAATCTCTGTTTGAAAACCAATTTCAAACAGGGATTTTGAGTCACACATGTGATGTGCCAACATAATACATCTGCTGGGTTTACGATCCAGCTTGATGAAGTTATTTGCTAGGGCTTAGGCCAGCATGTTCGATGTAAGCTTGACTGATGTTCAATCCAACATAGTAAACACGAACGATGAGACAATCTCACATCCAAGGCAGCCTAATTAGCTCCAAATGAAATACAGCGATAGTACATACAGTAATACTGTAATTACAGTGTGTGATAAAATGTGACGTGACTGATTCCATTTCTTTTAAGATATGAATTTGTCTTGAATATAGGTGGAACAAAGCTGCACAACAATTACATCCTAACAGAGATGTGGCCTCAAGCTGGTTGCCCAAGCTCTATAAAATGCACTCAAGTGAAGCAAACATTTTCTTTAGCATTTTGGCTTGCAATCAAGCATGACTCCAGTCCAGATGTGATGCTTTAGCTAGCATGCAAGACAAACAAATCATATTTCCATAGCAGAGAAATATTCTGCTAATAGCAAAGCAATAACTCTTGTCTTGGTGCTGTCCCTGTCACCCGATAATTGAATTGGTAGGCAATGCCATGCTGCTGTCACAGCGGGGACTGGCAAAGAAGATAAGTGCAGTAATGTGGCTTTCTACAGAGGCAACATGTCACAGCAGGCTGACAAAGCCACGCTGTGATAAATTAAGAGCCATGCAAGAATACTGCATGAAATTTGCTGTGGGATATTTAAGTTCCTTTCTTGATAAGATCATCATGTCAGCCACATCACCATGCAACCCCATTTTGCCACCAGTCCTAACAGAATACTCATTTCACCAAGGAAATGGGTTTGGTTCGCAATCTTCTCCAAATCATCCACAGAATTATCCTACAGGTTGAAGCCATCAATTCTCAGCATCAAAACATCACATTTTTGTGAATGATTTATAGTGAAGTCAACATGGTGCGCGCCACAGTGCAAATAAATTGTATAAACCAGACAACCTGTTTCCCATTTTCAGTTAACGAGTTTTCCATCAGAGGGGGGCCAGAGAAATGCTGACATTTAATTTTTCAGAAATCCTCTATCGCCCATTTTGATGCACCAAACAATTTAAATATTTGATCACTCTGTTGCTTTCCCTGCAACCTCAACCCCAACACCCACAAACACCCCCGACACACACACACACACGCACACACACATACACACACACACACACACACACTTAATCAATCATTCCCTCAAGTTGGTCGTTTTGTTTTGTTTTGTTTACGTCTCTGTATTTTTTAACGTTGGTCCCTATGTTGAATTATTTAATTGAGTCTAATTGGTTTCTATTATTCATTCTGGTATATAAATGTACTTGTATTATTTCCCTCACCTGCACCATTTGCTGTCTCACTGCATTTATCATCATTACTACACTCAATTATCATGATTTCACACAAGCACGGTCAGAGCCGCACAACCAGCTTTTCTTGGTGTTTGGGCCAAGTTGTTCTTCCTTATCTCCACCAATGTGTCACTGCTGCAGGAGGGATGCACTGTGATCCCGCTATCTCTCTGTCTTCAACTCCATAAAGCCACTGTATCTGTTTTTATATCTACTTCTCCATTCCCTTGACATTCTGCTGGATGTCTAAAATGTAAATGTGTATCTGCAATCAGATACAGACTGGAAATGGTTATGGTTTGCATTTGAAATTGCCCTCAAGTGGTGAAAAACTGCGTTTTCTGGAATTTTATCTACATTGGCATATCAATTAATATGCCTTCTAAGAATTTAAGCTCTCATTTAAACACTAATTTAGAATTTATCATGAGTTATTAGTGCTTCAAATAGCCTATCCTTTATAAAATTACATTATTTATAGGCCACGGACCTCACTTTTTTATATCAAAAGAAGAAGCAAAGGCTTTTTTATGACTCACATCTATTTCACCGCTGCAATCTGCTGAGCAAACAAGAAGCTTTAGGCAAGGGGCCTATGCGGTTCAATATTCATAATAGTCTATAAAGGAGGCTTTAGAGGATCTGGCTGAATTGCATTGTGGATATCTGAAAAGCGCTGGTTTTCAGTCTCTGCCCTGCTCACAATAACTCCGCTGTGATTCCATGTACGGTAGTCTCTGAGCTGCCACATCCTTTCAATATCTTTGCTTTGAGGAATGTAGTTAAAAGAAATGTTGTGTTATATGCAGTTGTTGCTCAACACAAGGCTGCTATAATAATTTGCATCTCCCTCCTAACCCCTTAAACCCTTCATCTCCATATAAAAATCGCAGGATGATGATTGAATTTCTCTAATTTATAGAATACTTGTATAGAAAGTTGTAGCAGTCTATAACATTATTCAATCTCTGCATAATATTCAAGGGGATACCACTTGATTGACTTTACATGTAGCATCCTCGCAGCCTTCAGTGTAGTCTACAGATCAGTATTTGGGAGCAGGAATAACTCCCAACAGCAGAGACATAAAAAAAAATGAACAAGTGTCAAATCTGTGATGTGAAAAAGATGTCCAGCCCGGAGCTGTTGCACAGACAACAAATGGAGGGCTGAGTCAGAATAATTGCTTGCCCTTTGACGTCCAAATGAGCTTACAGTTCTGCACCACGAAACATAGCCGCATCCCCCAGAAAATCTTCCTGTGTTTTCCATCTGCTGCAGTTCATCCACTGCTGCGCTGCAATTGGTGTGACAGATTAAAGGGTGCCACAAACTCCTCTCTTGTTTCCGGCTGCCTTAAGGCACAGGATAAACATTTGAAAAGTCGACTGTGTTCATCAGCTGTTTTATTAAGATAATGTTCTCAAACACTTCTCGAGCAGTGATGTGTGAGCTGGGTCAGGAAACTGGGGAAAGTCCGACCACACCTCACTGAACAATGGGCGAAAGTGTGTCACAGTGAGTTAACTGATTTTAGAACAAAAGAGATGAACAATTAAACATCACCAGCTGGCATCATCCACCTCCAATGTAATGCATATGATTTATTGTATAGTTTGATATATATATAGTTTACATATTTGTTGTGTAATGGATCAGTCGTGTGGTTGTCTATGTGAAGCCATTCCAAATAAATCAAAGAAAATGATATCCATATTCACATGATATCTGATTGCTGACGAGGCCTATGGTATTTGATTACAGCCATTATTCTTTTTCAAAAAAATAACAGAATTTTCTGTTTCCTTATTAGAGTGACTTCAGGTTAAATGTTACAGTGTTGAAATGCTGCAACATTTGCAACAGTGTAATTCAACAACTGAATTACAAATGGGAGTTCCGTTGTCGTTCAGTCATTCGTGTAATGCCTCCGCAAGAAATAGGAAATAAGAAGTATGTTACAGAATGTAAAAAAAAATTAAAAATATATGTACACTATATACTCTATGATACCAAATAGAAATAGGAAATAAGAAATAAGAAATATGCTAGGGAATGTAAAATATGTACACTATGCTACAAGGTGTATCAACCATAATAATCAAATATGCACTATGTAAATATGTAAAATATGTGCAGTATGTTACAAATATGGGACTTCAACACTTAATAAGTTAATCATTTATTCATATAATACACTACATTTTGGTCTGCAACCTTTGTATTACCTACTGCAATTCTGCCTATGCACCTACCACAAAGACTTTACTGGGTTTGATTTATGCTTTGCTTGTCCTGTGAGAGTTGGCAACACAGGCAGAATGCATACCCAAAGAAGTACAGACTATTTGAAACAATAAACTTAAGAAATAGAAATAGTCAAACTCCTTCTTCCTCACATTTGCTGTGGCATTTATTTTCCTCAAAGTAAATTGGGTAAAATAATGTCACAGCAGATTTAAGGAGTGTGTGCCTGCTCACCCCTCTCCTTTCCTTGATTTTAACCATAGAAATGAGAGTCACCTTATGATGAGGTCACTGGCGTCGATGAGGCCGCCGTAATGGGATCCCTTGAGGTTCCCAGAGTTCCCCACCACAGCGCAGGACCTACAACGTTCAGGGCTGGCGTCCATGTAAAGCACCTCATCAGGAATGACTTGGAACAACTCCTCCACCACTTCACTGAAGTTGGCTGGATGCCTCTCTGACTGCAACCACTGGTGACACAGCAGATACAAGCCTCAGTGTAAGCTCTGGCTCTAGGGCCACTTTAAGTAGAAGTGATTGAACAAGGGCAGTGGAGCTGGCATTGGGCTCAAGACACCAAGCACATTTTCTGAAATAACCTCTGGGGCAGCTTAACTCCGTATGCGGGGCCTTGCCCTCTTCTTGTGGCAGCGCTTCACACTTGGAGAGGCAGCAAAGGAATGCAGTATGTCTATGTACTGTGTACTGTTACATATTGTATGGTGTTGGCTGGCAAGAAAATACAGAGGATAAAAACAGATATTCCATACATTCAGATTATACATTACACTGCACATGCACATGTGCAAAGAAGCACATGTACACACACCAGGCTTCTGATTGACTGATCAAATAAGTATTGTTAATATTAATGTCAATATTACTATTAATATTAATATTGTTGTTGTTATTGTTGTTGCTTTTGTTGTCCTAGTTTTAAGTTTTAAGCTTTAGTGTCCCATGGTCTAAATGGTGTCCTCAGAAGATTTTCCACCCTGCCAGAAAAATTCTGAGGAAAACACTCAACATGTTTTTTTAGGGTTTTGGCATGAAAATTGCCAAATTTAAAGGTTGAATTGAATATGGCCACAAAATATTGCTTCAATACAGCTTCAATCCAAAGACATCAGTTTCGGTATATTGGTCAAGCCTTATAGTTGGAGTTGCTCTACGAACTCAGTGGCATTTTTGATGGGAAACTGATGAGAAAGCCTATACCAATTTACAGAAATTAAATGTGGACCATGTGACACATAAGCTTTGACATCCCATCTGCAAGAAGAACACAGGCACACCTTGAGATCACCTTTGCCTTGCAGCCCCAACCATCTGGCCGGGCTACTGTTGATATGTGACATTTGCCTCATCAAGCTCCCTGTGAGAAGCACATCCTGAAAAAATGAATAGTGACAGGAGGCAACCTTGCAGTAATTTTTCTATTCTTGCCTCTAATTGGACATAGTGTGAGGTGAATGTGATAACAACCAAGGCACTGGACTCATTTCAGACTAAGGTAGGGTAACTGTGTCATATAAATTTTGTGAATGGGCCTTTCCCATTCTCAACACTACTCTGATCATGGCATATGAAGTATATCCTGGTTTGATACAATTAATTCATGTCTTGTAATATAGTCCGCAATATAGTCAAAGCATAATAAATTCTAATGGAAAGTGATCTTAAAGGAAACATAGATGCATGTCAGGTCAAATAGCAGGAGGAAGGTGTTTGTATATTTTAGCCAGAGGGTGGTACTAGACGAAAGGTCAAGAAGTCAACCAAAGTTGACAGGGTTCATCCCCTGGGGTGGAATGAATGTGCTTTTCAAATTTAATGGCTAACCCTAACCCGCCCAACAGATTTTGAGATATCAAATTGACAATTTGGCCTAAAGATGGCACTACAGGAAAGGTAATGATGTCAAAATCAAGAGGAACCTTCCTTGGGGCATTGAGCATGAATGCACTGCACCAAAAATCATGGCAGTCCACTCATTATATTTCATGATCTTGTGTGTTGTGTGTTGATATTCTGGCCTGAGGGTGATGCCAGAACAAAGTTCATGAGGTCACCAAAATTCACAGCGTTCATCCTCTCAAACTTGATGGCACAGATGACCTGAGGCAGTCATGTTCAAGCCCCACTTAACCACCAGAGCAAAAATAGCCTGAAAACACTTTAATACCATTCAAAAATCGCCAATTTTCTCAGATTTATTAGATTTATTATTTTTTTTGATATTTCTGGAAAATCAATCATCTATGGGAGAAATGAGTGGGCTTTTCCCAATTCCTTCAAAATATTTTATTGCAACTGTATGTTTGTATATGAAAAAGGATAACCTGAATATGATTGGTGTAACTTTAAAAGACAAACTGCCAATGCTTAAATGGTTTGCCACCCTTGATGAGCTGTTTTCACATGACCGAAGCTGAAGCTGACTCTCCTCCTCTTAATACTTTTGTTGTTTCTTTGAACAAAAAGAACAGATTGAGCAAAAAACAGACATGGTAGCTGCTAACCAGATATTTTTTATCCCTCAGTAAGCTTCTGTATTTATCAGGCAAAGCTGCTCATACTACAGCCAGCTATATATTTAATGTGCACTGCAGTATTAGCTTTTTGTTAATAAAATAATTATTTTGGTTGGATCAGAGGATCCAGTTCCATTTACGAGAGAAATGTGCAGATAAAAACATTCAAGTTTGAAACACCAGATCAAATCACAAACTATGGCAGGGATGATTCCATGAAAACCCCGTGGATTTTAGGGTACCTCACATTCCTGGGCCCATTTTGTTGTTGAGTATTTTTCTTATTTCTGTGGGATAACTGGCTCAAGACAGACAAAGTGACAATCATGTCATGATATCTTATCACAGCTACAATGGAGTTTGATAGGTAAAACATTTTTTCAGTGATCTATAATATCAATGGTATACATCAGCTTTTGATGTCACTTTAAGATGAACCATACATTGAGAAATCAAAAATAGAATAAGCAAATATACTAATTTATGCACTGAAAGTATCCTCTATAGCCCAGAATGCAATGACACAAGACATAAGGGTGTGACACTCACTTTTTCTTGATTGGCAACACCAACTAGGCAAAAACCACAGCAACATTAACTTGATATTGGATATTGGGTGGATATATGTAAAATGTTCTATCCTCAATAACTTGTGGAACAAACAAGCAAAAGCACACTGATGGATACTACTACAGAATAATGGGAGAGGAAGAACAATTTACAACCACTGGTTTCAATGTTTCAGAAAATATATCCAAGCATGTCAAATATCCACCATGACACTAACTTTACTCAGGTCTTGTATTACGCACAACTTAATGTAAAACTTTACACTATTGGGTAAACTGACAACTTCAGGCTGTGGGAAGGCATTTTGGGAAAAAGAGGAAATCACTAACTAAAGTAGAGGTGGACACAGGAGGTCTAGAGAAACTGGGAACATCAAAGCCGTCCGTTCAAAATAACTCCTGGAATGCATTGAATATCGTAAATTGATGATGTAAAACAATGTAAGAGAATCCAAAGATGGATTTTTTTGAAGCATTATGGCACCACTAGTTTGGCAGGGAGAGCAGCAGTGGAAAGGGTGGGGTGTGTGGATAGGGGGGTTAGGAGGAGCATTTATAAAATCAAACTGATCATGAGGATTCAAACTAAAGTACGACACTACTTTTCATTTCCAATGCTATCATGCTACTGCTAAATGATGGCACCATATTGGACATTAGCTAAATGAAGTCACAGTATGTAGCGTATCTATGAACAAACATATGCATGGCCGTTTTCAGAATATTTACTGATCATTCTGGAAGAATGCTGGAGACAGCTGTGAGTGATTTAAGTGAATGAAATTTACTGAACACATTCCTTTTGATTAGAGAGAAATTTTGAGAGAAAGCAACAATTTACATTTTAATGTGAGCAAATTGTGCGTGGGAGTTTGCCTCACAACTTGATCCTGGTGAAGATCCCTTGGATTTGAAGCGATCAATGTGGCAAAAACAAACACCTCTTGAAAGCACTACAGCAGTGTGTGATCTCTGTTCTTTATTCATGATTTTCTCTTTTTTCCTTTTGGGTGCCTCATCTGCTCACAGAAGCTGAATGTGCATGTTTTTATCCTCTGCAAGATGGCATCATAAATCCCCTAAACACATCGTCTGATTCTTACCTGCCACCACCTGAAGGTTTCCT
>OMLF01012622.1:0-11168 GCA_900302615.1 Holocentrus rufus | reverse complement strand
TAGCAATAGAAGGATACACGTGTTCAGCAGTTCTCCAAAAATGATTAAAACTCCTAAAACAACTTGCACTTTTTACTTAAAAAAAAAAAAAATCAACATGTAATTCAAATACACAATACACTATGTGAATAAGACAGCTTCAGAGTTGCTGTAAGGTTTTGATGAAGCCAGTCTAAGGACTTGAAATGCTACCCGTAAGTACTGAAACGGTGGACGTACAGAGGTGAAAATGGTATTGAACACCTTGTCTCAGTCTGGGTAAGTCGGAAAAAGGGTATTTTGCCTAAAACGGCGTATTCCTTTAAAGAACCTTAGTAGGTTCTTAAAAACAGAACCTTTTAAGGTTCCACAAAGAACCTTTTATCTAGTGTTCAAGCTGCCCTTTCATCAAAACCAAGTCACACTGCTGCAAAGGGTGACTTAAAGAACCTTTTAGTGCATTCAGTATCTGGAAGAACCTTTAAAGTCCCCCTCCAGCCAGTGTTACTTCCTGTTTTCGGTTGATGTTCTTTTTCAAACAGAGAATGGAGGTGTGGTTAAAAATGGGACGTAATCCATTACCATGGAAACCAGACGGTTCAGGCTCAATACGAAACAGCATGGGGCCGTGCACACAGTGGACGTGTATGAATTTCATCGTGCTGTTTTTCAATTGTTTCCCAATGTGAACATGTGTCAGATAGACGTCTTCTTACCTTGCGTTGCTTCTTGCTGTTTTTGAACAGGTTCTGCTGGTGTTTAGGCAGCGTTAAAAGTTGAAAGCTGTTCAACTTTTACTGAGACGCAGCACTCATCACTGTCAGTTTTACCACAAGTGACCAATCACAAAAGAAAAGGGGTGGGACAAACGGTCAAATGTGTTAGAGGAGAGTTTAATCAAGGTGGTGTCTGATCATCCAGGACTTTGATTTAAGATCATAAAGCGGCTATGGTATAGCAGCAAAACAAAGTTTTGAGGGAGATATGATTCAGTTCCAGTAGCAGCTACATGGCCATATGTTAAAAATTCAAAAATACACTGGAGGCGGGCTTTAACAACAACAATAAAGATAAAGATTTAACATTAAAGGTTCTCCAAAGCGTTCAAAGTGCTGCAAAATGTTAATGAAAGAAGCTTTCGCGTGCACACACACACACACACACACACACACACACACACTTCACTCATGCTGTACACCTATGGAATAACACCACCCACCCATTTACACACAAACATACCCAGACACATATGCACATATGCTCATAAATAGACACACATAGACATGCACAAAGCACCCACATACACACAAAAATATTCAAACGACAGATTCCTGCATCCTGTCACCATGAATTCACTTAAATTTGTAACTTGGAACATCCGTACACTTGGTTCATATGCAAAAAGCTTTAAGGTTCTCAACCACATAAAAAAAAAAGCAGATGTATGCCCTTTGAAAGAAACTCATACATCCAAATCTGAATATCATAAATTAGAAACACCACAATTTGATTAAATTTTCTCTCCCCACTTCAACTCTAGGCAAAGAGGGGTAGCCATTTTAATTTACAAATACATCTCATTTATTTACAACAACAGCACCACAGATCCTGAAGGTTGACTTATCATAATAAATATCACAATAAACAATAGCCCATTCACTATTGCATGCATTTGCGGCCCAAATAATGATGACACATCCTTTTTATACACCTTTTTCACCTCTCTCTCCAATCTGTCTAACTCCCCAATAATAATTGGAGATTTGAATACCGTCATGAACCCATCATTAGACAAGTCTAACTATTTAAATGGCACACGTAACTCCCATTCCACAGAAACAGAAAAAAACAGTTCATGAGTGGCTTTGGTCTTGGTGATGGGTGGGAATTGATATACCCGACCACTAGAGAATTTTCATTCTTTTCACCGGTTCATCACTCCTACTTTAGAGAACTAGAGAACATCAATGCAAATAATCCCACTGCATAAATCCACAAATCCACACAAAAATTAACAAAAATGCAAATTTCAGAGATTATGAATTTAGCAAGGAAGATTGTGCACACCTGAGGAAATAAATAAGACATTCCATGATTTTTATACCATCTTATATTCATCAATACATAAACCAAGCCAAGAGGACATTGACACATTCCTAAGCAATACAGATTTACCACAATTTACTGAAGACCAAGCAAGTGTACTTGAGGAACCATTTACAATTACATAATTCCACAACACACTTGAACTCTTGCAATAAATCACAATAAATAAATCAATTAATCACCAGGACCCGATGACTTCCCTGCTGAATTCTATAAACACTTTTGGAACACTCTAGCTCCCATTTTTAACAGATTAACAGACAGATTAACAGAAAATTAAGCAGACATCAAAACTTCCCATAAACATGAATGAACAATGCCACAACCTCTCTTTTACTAAACCCTGATAAAGACCCCACTTCTCCATCAAGCTATTGCCCCCTATCTCACATCAACACGGACATGAAAATCATTAGCAAAGCTATAGCATTACGAATCAAAACAGTTACTCCATCTATCATCCACTCAGACCAAATTGACTTTATCAAAGGAAGACACTCATCTAATAACCTATGTAGACTACTTAACTTAGTCCATTACACAACTCATACAAACTCGTTATCAAACTCATCATCATTAGATGCAGAAAAGGCATTTGATAAAGTAAATTGGGAATGTCTATTTTCCGCACTTAAAATTTTGGTTTTGGTTAATCATTTATCCACTGGGTAAGGATTTTGTACACAATACTAATGGTATTGATAACCACCAATGGACGAATATTGCAATGCTTCATTTTGCAAAGGTATACTAGGCAAGGATGCCCACTCTCCCCATCTTTATTCGCCATCTTCATTGAACCAATTGCAGCAGCTATCTGTCAAAAAATAAACATCACAGGAATCCAAACAAAAAATATACACCATAAGATCAGTCTTTATGCAGATGACATCTTACTTTTACCACAAAACCCTTCCTCTTCCTTACAGGAAGCCATCCACCTTATAAAAACTGGTCTAAATCTGCTATTCTTCAACTCAGACCTATTATATGGGATGTGGCAGTTCAGACACCTCCCACTTTGCACGCTGGTAATATCAAATATTTAGGAATTAACATTTCCCCTACCCTATCAGAGTTAATCAATCTCAACTTCACCCGACTTTTCAAAACGACAAAGGATATCCTTCAATGTTGGATGAATCTACCAATAACCCTTCAAAGGCAGAATCTTTATGATTGAAATGAAGGTGCTACCCATGACAAACTACCTATTCTTAATGATCCTATCAAGCCCCACTTTCCTAATTCAAATTCTTAGACTCCACCATCTCAGAATTTTACTGGAAAAACAAGACACCAAGAATCAAACTAACCACTTTACAAAAATCCAAAACCCAAGGTTTGGAAGCACCAACCTTTTTCTAATACCTCATTGCCAAAACTCCAATACATTCACAAATGGACCAATCCCAACCCCACCAAGTTTTGTATTGTATTATTATTATAATATTAATCATTTATTTTATCAGTTTTATATTTGAAGTTATAAATTCCTCATTTCAATCTTCTTGTGTTTGCTGTTGTTTCTTTTAATCATTTTTTGTCTTTCTTTTCCATGTGCATGTAAATCACATTGAACTATCTTGTATACAAAATGGGCTATATAATTAAGCCTGCTTTGCCTGCTGTATGTAAATCTCTCATAAAGCCCACTGCTCCTTAGAGCTTTGTGTGGGTAGGAGATATTGAATATGGAGGGGCCACCTCTGACATAAAGAGCACTAAAGTCGGCAGAATACTTCAAAAGTCGTAAGATGAAAAGAAGTAAGAACACCCTGGTGAACATGTTCTGGAACACTGTATGCACTATACTCTACAGGAACTGCAGTTCTTTTTCTCCATGCCGGTAGATGGTGCTACTGATCACTGCAGTCGGAATCGGGACAGTTTATTTGGCCCGTCATTCATCCCAAATCTCAGCCGAGTCCGGCAACCGGACTTGGCTGAGAACCGGACATTTTGTAAAATACAAATTCATTCATTCTACTGTCTTATCTTACACAATGAATGAGTTAGTAAAGCACTGGCTTACAAGATTTCTTAAAACATAACCTTATTCAAAGTAGTTGCCAGAGTCAGAATATACAAGCCTGAGGCAAAACATCTTATATGGTCACAAGAAGTCTATAAAATAATGTTCTTGCAGTATAATAATGCCTGAAAAATCAGAGGGAAACAAATCCCAAATTGAGTGAATACATCACCTGAGGTTCTCTTCACCAGCAACTATCTTTTTTTTTTTTTCATAATGTCTGGTATAAAATCCAACCTCACCATATTTTTAACAGTTCATACAGTGTAGAAAAGGCAAAACTGTCAAAACATGAATACAGTGTAAAAAGTGAAAGTGCACCATCTGACAGATAATTACTCACTTTCATACACTACTACTTGTCCAGCACCCCTGGACACACTGCACCACATTTTAAGAAAGTCTCTACATTACTTCACTTTTTCTTCTCAAGAATATGCATGTTTGCTTGTTGTTGCAGAAGTGCTTTGGCTGGAGAAGTTATTGGGTGTGCTGCAGGAAGAGATCTGGTCCTGAACACAGCCACATCTTAGGCACTGATCTGAAACACACACACACACACACACACACACACATACCAAACAATAAATTCATCAAAATACAGACAACATGAAGAGAAACCGTTCTATCTATGGGAGGGGTTTACTCACTTAACATGTCACTTAACAGGCCCTCTTCATGGCTGTTGTAAGTTGGGCTCCTTCATTCTTCCAAGACATGAGTTGGATGGCTTCTTGGAAAATATAAGATCATAAGAGTCTGTCAGATTTGTGGTAACACTTTACATTTTAATGATGTCTGGAAAAATAAAGCTTAGATTAAGCTATGAATAAATACAATACTCACTTTGTGATGCTCCGAAACGCCTCACAACACCAGCTCAACTTAGCTGTTTCAGGGGCTGGTTAAGCAGCGCTAGTGGGGTTGCTAGCAGGGCTAGCGGGGTTACTAGCAGCGCTAACGGACTTGATAGCAGCGCTGACAGCTTTGAGAGCTAACAGGGCAAACAATAATTCCCATCTGATGTATCCAGGTAGCTCCTATACCTTAGCTAACGTTACTCGGCTAACTTTAATGAGCTAATAATTAGCGAAAGAGCTGCTAGCTACTCGACAGAAAAAATCAGAGAAGGAAAAAAAGTACGTTTAATAGTATGTGTGCGGGGGTATAGTAAAATTGTCATATGTAAATTTTGTTCTATAAAATCATAAACTACCACTACTCTCTCTGTCAGCTTGTTCTCTTAATGTAGGGGGTCTCGTAATGTACGGGGTCCCCGATTGGACTCCCCCGATTGGACTCACCTCACATCTCACCTCCCTTTCAAGGACACTTGAACGCACAGTCTTTAATCAAGTCTCTGAATTCCTTTCTGAGAACAACCTGTACGACCCGAACCAATCTCGTTTCCAACGTGGACACTCCACTGAGATTGCACTCTTGTCTGTAGTGGACCACTGCGTTCAGCTAGAGCTGCTCAGTCCTCTGTCCTACTGTTACTTGACCTATCAGCTGCCTTTGACATGGTTAACCACCAAATCCTCCTCTCCACACTCGCTGAGCTTGGCTTCTTACTCTTACTCTTACTCTTGTACTCTTGTTGTGGTCTCCAACTAGTACCTTGCTTGTGTTGTTTTGAAATCTCATGTGTACGTCGCTTTGGATAAAAGTGTCTGCTAAATGCCAACTGCAACTGTAACTGTAAATTCTATTTCAGAGGCCCCACTCTTGCAAGAATGTAGTCAGGGGGAAACACTGAATAAGTTTCTGGCTTGAGAATGGCCACATTTACAAGGTGACTTGAGTCAAGGGGGCCTTCAAAGTGCCACACACACCAAATAGTAAGCATAATTACTGTAAATTATGATCTGGAACCCACACACACAGAAAACAATGTTTATTCATTGGTTCTTTGAATGTGGATAGTGGTGCTATACGTTACACTAAGAACCATTAATGTCCCCAAATGGTTCTTTGCTGGTTTCTCTTTTCAGTTCTTCCCATCAAACAATTATTGAGGTGGGATTTGCTCCCGAGTCACTGATGCAGCTGAGTCAAACATGGAGATGACATACACTATTGGCCTAATCAGTGAGTATGCTCTGAATTAGGTACTCAGTAAAGATGTTGTTGTACTTCCTAGGTAATATTGTAGGTAACTCAAGTCTTCTCACAGCTTAGGAAAACTATACATTATTTTTATTTAAGTAAATTTCTTTCCTATAAAAACCTGTGATTCATGCCTTCATTTCATCCCATTTAGATTACTGTAACACTATACACCTGCTTAAACCAGCGGAACCTTCACAGATTACAACTTCTTCAGAGTGCTGCAGCTAGACTTCTCACAAAGACAAAGAGAAAAGAACAGATCACCCCTATTTTAGCTTCCCTTTATTGGTTACGCACACATTTTGGAACTGATTTTAAGATTTGATGGCATTTAAGGCTTGCCCTGGAATTGCACCTTGATACTTGATGAGATGAGAACTTTTAACTCCCTATCAACCAGAACGCTCTTTAAAGTCATCTAATGAGTTTCTTCATGCAATCCCTAAAACAAGACTGGAGAACCTTTTCTGTAAGGGCCCCAAAATTTAAGAATAGCAAGCACTTTATCTTCTTTAAAATCTCTTAAAGGAATACTCCAACATTTTGGGCAAAAAAGCCTTTCTCTGACTGAGACAAGATGTAAGATAACATTTTCACCTCTTTATGTCCACTGGTTCAGGTTCTCTGGATTTGTGTTAGCTTAGCATAAAGACATGAAGTCTACAGGAGTCACAGTAAGAACTATAGATGGTAGTAACAGTAACTGCTGAAAACATGTATCCTTCTGTCCAGTTTCGGAGTGTCTGTGTTCAGCGGTTATAGTTCCAATCATGTAACTTCTCCTAAAACGACTCGTTTAAAATTTTTTTTTTTTTTAAATCCAAGATGTGTAGTTCAAATACAAATTATACATTGTGTAAATAAGGGCCCGAACACACGCAGCATCTTTCTCCCAACCACCACCACCTTTTTTACATGGAATCCTATGGGAAGCGACCGCTCCTGAAAAAGCAGTGGAGTCGGTGCAATGGAGCGCCGGCTCCACTTTTTCAGAAAAGGCGCTCTGATGTTAACTGCTTTTTTATCAAACAGCCCGATCACCAGATTTTTGGGAATAACGTTATCTGGGATGTGTTTCACAATAAAGTATACTTTCTTGCTGCTACAAATGCTGGTTAACGTCAGCTGATAATGTTACTCAAGCCCTCTGTTCGCCTCTCAGCAACCACTTCATTGTCACATTCAATAAAGTTTGCAGAACATGTAAACTGGTAAAATCAGCTGTGCAGGCTACATCACTTGAATCATCAGCATATAAAGCACTCTCGGCAGCGCTTTTTCTTTTAAAAAAGGTGCTACGTCTGTACATTCCCTATGACAGCTTCAAAGTTGCTGTAAAATTTATTTTTTTCACTTTGACAGAGCTAGGCTAAGGACTCCTGTAGACTTCAAGTCTTTATGCTAAGCTAACACAAAATGCTACCAATAGGAACTGAACCACTGGACATGAGTATCAAACATGTTGTCTCAGGCTGGGTATTTTTCCCAAAATGTTGGAGTATTCCTTTAAAAGTACACTTTTTAAGCTTGCTTTCCATTGATTTATGGGGACATTTCTTTCTCCTTATTGCTTTTATCCTCTTTTGTTTTATTACTTCATTGGTTTCACTGTTGGTATTATTCTCTTTTATTTGTTCATTTATTATGTTGACTGCATTATTATGTTTTACGTTATGATTCCATTTTATTGAGTAGGGCACTTTGAAACCCTGTTTTGAAAAGTGCTATATAAATGAATGAATAAATGAAATGAAAATGAAATAGCTTATAACTTAACTAAGGAGATAAGTTGGGTGTTATCTAGTTACTAACATAAAGATTTTATCACTCCAACATTGCTCTTATTTTAGATAAGAGAATCAAACATTGCAGATTACCAAAAGCTACAATAGGTGATTTCACCTCTGGCTGTAGTTGTGGTAATCTGTAAATCACCTGGTGCAGTCTTTGGTTGTAAAAAAGAAATAGAATTAAAAAATCCTGCAGATTTATCAGCTATCTATGGCACCATTATTGGCCATCTCTGTCTTTAGGGAAAATTTACTGTCATGTCAGTATCTGCATTTGTAAACAATTTATTAATTTATTAATAATTTATTATAATAATTTATTACTTATTAAATTATAAGTTATTAGTATTGAGTACATTTTTCTCTTGTCTTTGGAGTATTTACAATGTGAAATGGGACACATGAAAGTATTTAAGTCTTGCTTGTACAGTGAATGAATCTATAGAAACCTCAATTGTAAAAGGTTTTGTCATTTTTTAGCATGGATACAAACTGAATTTTGAAAAAATTGAGGGAAAATCTTGCTTTTGAAGTAAAGGGTGCTATTAAGAACTTTCATGTACGGGCACTATACAGAACCCAAACCCTCTCCCTCCCCTACGATTACAAGAAGAACCAGCTTCAGGTACTGTTTAGAACCTTTTGATTTTAAAATGAAATGTTTGTTGATATGTTAAAAGTATAACAAGATGGCTTAACAGTGCACTAAATTGGCCTATGGTACAAATAACTGATGCGAGGGGAGCTTGGTATTGTATTTATTGGAATGTGTTCTGAGGGCAGCGATGTATGGTATAGGGTTATGGTCAGTTTTAGGGTTAAGGATAGAGGGTTGGGTTAGGGTTAGATGCAATGTTGCCCTCAGAACACATTCCAATAAATATAATACCAAAATGCATGCTTATGCCCTATAAGGTAGAAGAAAAATTAGCCCTTTCATCAATCTGTAAAGTAACTGAAACCAAGATGTTAATGAGCCTCTTTGAAAGCATGACACAAATTTAAACATCTTGGTTCTGTTTTTTCTTTGCATACAATCATCTCTGTTAATGCACTTTTGGGATGAACTGGTGTAAATGGAAAACTCATTTAAAAAGAGACTGGTGAGTGTTCAATGCCTATCATGCTACAAACACTAATAAAATATTGTGAAATTTACAGTGGAGTACATGTACAGTATGTACAGTACATACAATCAGTAAATACAATGAGGTGCATGGGAATAACAAAGAGTGCTACCATTTCTAAAGGGTGTGTCCTTAATTTAATTTAATGTATCCTCATTTAATTCCACCATTTGTCTGGGCATTTGACCTTCCGCCTTATATACAAAACATGCTCATGAGAATTCACACAGTAAGAACCAGAGTCATCCATGGTATCAGAGGATTCAACATTTGGAGAGGCAGAGGGTGTCTGTTCTCACCCTTAACAGTTTGCATGTGTCTGGATTGTTCAAATAGGGGTATTGGGTAAATGTCCATTGGAGCCTTTTGGTGAACCATTGTACAGCGCTCCATTTTCTTGACCACTGTGCATGGCTTTCCTGTTACGTTTGCTATTCCGTTGTGATTGGCCTAACCGGAGGGCCTCTCGTTCCACAGGGGACCCCCTATTAGAGTCTCTGGTTGGGGTGCTGGCCTGTGGGGTTGTTCGGCTGTGGCAGCGCTGTTTGATGGAGTGCAGTAGCATAATGATGAGCACAGTGAGGCAGAGTACCAGTAGTACAGACACAACCACCAGCTCCTTCAGGTAGCAAGGACCTCGCGACAACAGCCAGGGCTCCCCATTGCGCAACTCCACCTCTTTCTTCCCTGGTTTCTCTGCCCACATAGTGAAGTCCCTGCCCACGACTCTAGTGGTGACCCAAGTATCACTGGTGGCTAAGTTTGGCTCTATCTCTCTTTGCCCTGTTTCTGTCCTTTTAGGCCAGTTATCCATAGAGGTAGGTAGTCCTGGCCTGGCCAGTGCATGTGTGGTGGGGGGTGGACGGTTCTGAGGCTGGGTGGAGATGACTGGAGCTCTGGGCGTGGGGCTGCTCTTCTGTTTGACCTGGTAGATGGCCAAGGTCTGCTGGTAGCCATTTTCAGTGGCCACGCAAAGGTAATGGCCCAGAGTAGCTGGCGTGGCCACAAAGCACAGGCTGCCATCTTTCAGGTTTAGGTAAAGATCTGAGGAAAGACGACTGTTGGGACGCTCCCAGACCCGCCTGGCCAGTTGTGATGCCACTGGACACTGGAGTCGTACCAATTCATTCAGAGACACTGACACCAGCTCACCTGCTGGACATGAGGCTGACATAGATTACAGCAAAACAAAACCATGAATACATACTCAGAATATGAACTGTTATTATAAAATTATTCATTGCCAACATAGCGAATGAATACATGAACAGCACATAAGCTGCAAAAGTACACTAAATATAAAAGCATTATATTTCAGCCCTGGTCTACAGCCAAACTAAGACAAATTAGTTTTTATGTATATCATATACATGCTCACATAGTGTACAATATCTGAGGAATCTAATGACTAGTGACTAATGCTTCAAGGTGCACATATCATGTAAGAGCAATATACATTATAAACCAAAGTGCTACATGCCTACAAATTTAGCTGGGCATCTTAGTGGCACAATGCCCAGTGATACTTACCTGTGGGTAGTTTGTTTGCCCCAAATCTGGCCCTGATAAATGGACCGCTGTTGCATGCCTCTTCAACATTCCCTCTGTCTACATCTTGGCCTCTGGGGAAGTGAAAATTACTAGTCAGTGTATAGGGCTTTCACAACTTTCATATACATTGTTATTTTTTTGCACACAAACAATTCTGCAGTGGACCTCCATGCTCGTAGTGGATGAGATACACCTTGAAATGCTGAGCACCCTGGATGTTGTTGGGCTGTCACAGCTGATACATCTCTTCAGTGATCCAACCCTCATCTGTTGTCATGTGGCCGAAAGAATGAGATTGTAGATACAAGCGGCTGAAATGAGCTTCTTTTGCAGGATGACTGGGCTCACCTGGAGTAAAGCCGCTGTTCCTCCACATCAAAAGGAGCTTGTTGTAGTGGTTTGGGTGCCTCGCCCAGTAGCCACTTCCACAGGGAATTTTACCACTTCTGTTATTTTGGCACTATCTGC
>OMLF01012620.1:40519-56552 GCA_900302615.1 Holocentrus rufus | reverse complement strand
GTTTTGAAATGCACGACACCATGTAATATAATAGCGTTACTGTAGTTTGTAGGTACACAGGTTGTAGGTTCAATCCCCCCCCATCCTCCTCACCCCGCCCCCCGCTCTACTAGCCGCACGTGCTGAGTGTGCCACAGCGCTGCCTGCCTTTATCACATGTGTTTCGCCATTGGTCTGGGATGATGTCATCCACAGTAGAGACAATAGACCCCACCCCCCCATCACTGTCTGCTCACACAAGCATCGCAGCTCAGAGTGACACACGCTCAGACATGACCAGCTGAGTTGGCCAAGCACTTTTGATAAACATTTATTTAGTTATCTTTCTTTTCTTTTTTTTTCTTTTTTAAAGTCCGACTGAGCTGTGTATCTTGTAGTCAAAGCAGGAATTTCCTTTCCTTTTTTTTTTTTTTTTTTTTAAATCCAAGAACAAACAAGCAGGCAGGGTAGAGGTGTTACACATCTGGATCATACCAATGCATCGGGTCGTCCTACTTGGGCCACTACAGACATGAGGATTTCTTCTTACGCTGCGCATAAATGATGAATACACCACGGGACTGCCATTCCTGATGTAAGTGATGTTTCATTTTAGTAATGCACTTATCGTAGCACTCGGTCGGCCTGCAGGCTTTTAGTCTCTGTGTCCCATCACCAGTGTTTAGTGCAGCGGCTGTCATAGCACTACGTGTCGGCGAGGTTTAGAAAATCGCCTTTTGAATGTCTTGCCGCTGTTCATTATTTATTCGTTAACGACGCTCATCAAACTGCCTCACATCATAAATCAAGCGGTGGATACCGGTGTTGTGTTATGCCGGGAATCGCGTGATGAAGAATGATATCAGCAGTCAGTGTGCATTTTTTTCCCTTCTTCTTTCTCTCATTGCCATAATAGGCGACCGGTTTTTATTTATGGAGACATATCACTGCGGCCATGTGCAATTGCCAAGTACTTTATTTGATCCATACAGAGTAAATAACCAAACAAGATGTGCAGGCCCACTGGCTTGGGCCCTGCAGCCCCCCACATCAGCTTTCCCTTTATTTCCCTGTTCTCTCATCATGGTGAAGGTTCAAAGACTGTGCAACGAAGATGCGAAAAAAAAAAATAGAGATTAGGCGGTGTGCCATCTAGTGGGCAAAACCACGACGCAGCGAGTGTGAGAGTAAACAGGAATCAACACTCATTTTTAGGGGGGAAAATACAGCATAACTGGAGATTTTCCTCAATTATGTCGCAGGTTAGGGCTTTAGACGATTAGTGAATGTAAACAATGCTGGGAAATAATGGGGAATGTCATCAGAAATTGCCGGTTTGTTTCTGCTCGTGTTGTGCTGATGGGCACAACAGAGAGCTGATGCTGCTGATGTGGGGTTTTTATGTGAGGATGGAGAAGACAGTGATGACTGCCTTGAAAACAGGGGGGGAAAGGGGATACTCAAAAATCCACAATGTAAAGCATGCTGTTTGTTTGTTTTTCTGTATAATGTTTCACACTGGAGGTTGGTGTTCTGGATGTAAAACTGAAGCCAGTGGTAGACCTTACAGTCTGTATTGTCAATGCTAGAAACACATGGGGAAAACGTTTTTGAAAGCAATCATATACTTGTTTATTAAAGCAATGTATTTGACCCTATCAAGTCTCCTGCATCCGTCCAATTGGTTATATTGCTATCCAGCTGTAACAAGGGACATTGGAAGTCAAGGATACTGTCTGTCCACCTGCTTTGGTATACAGAGATGAAGCAGCAAATCTATAATTACCCAATGAAGACTAAAAATGTCTCTGACCTATAAATCAAACCCATTTTCATGGATAAATATATCACGAAGAAGTTTCCCCCTCTAAACTGCATTTACTTTGAAACTTCATGCTTAGGATAACTTCTAAAATACAAGGGTTCCCAGCAATGCCAAACACTTTATTTTTATTTTTGCATTTATAGTCTGGGCCCAGCGTGCAAGCTGCAATCGTGGTTATATATTACTTTCCTCAAAGCGACAGGAACGGGGAAGCAGGCAAAAGCGGGCTATAGTTAGCTCACTCGTAAGATATCACGCACATGACAAGCAGGTTGCTCATCAAGAGTGAGTAACTTGACAGGCACGACACACTGTACAGACAGCAGGAGCACCGCAGTGCTTTTGCAGGGATCGTAATTTTGGTTATTGCAGCTGACAAGCCGAGCCACAGAGGGACACAAACAATCCCATTTATGAGAAAATAGCAAATTACAATTGCAAGATGTGAGGCCTGTCTGCTTGTGTTTGTGTGTGTGTGTGTGTGTGTGGATGTAAGCTAGCTCAGTGGCTTTGGGTCGAAACCTGTGTGGGATTGCAGCACTGAGGGATAAAAGACAGACTTGACTAGTGGAGCTCAGAGGCCTCACAATGAAGAAGGCAAGGAAGGCTTTTGCAGTTGGAGTTATTATTGATCATAAACAATGCTAAATGGGTTTTGATTCAGGGCATAAATACTTACACGGTGTCTAATCCTCTGACATGGGCAGGAAGTTGCTTCCACAGGGAAATAATCTCTGCGGGAAGAAGCTCAGCCTCACTGTTTTCTTCCGATTATGAGGTGCAACAAAGAGCACTGAAACCTGCGTGTGATTGTTCTGACTGCGTTTGTAAAGGAGTGAGTCAGTGATGGATTATGGAGCGAGACCATTCAGTGCTTTGTAAGTTAGACATTAGACTTGGTATCACTGGGTAAAGATAAGCATGCTGTGATCCTCTTTCCGGTTTATGTGAGCTGCTGAGTTTCCACCGGGGGTAAAAAAAACGCTCTGGAGTGTGGAAGTGAGACGGCGAGATAGTGTATTGCAGTAATCTGTTCGCAATGAAAGAAAGGCATTGTTCAGAATCAGGGAGTGATTAGCCTTGGAGATATTTATGAGATGAAACCGTTCCTGTTGTCAGGTGAGAACGCTCTATCTCAAACAATGTCAGGAACTAAGAGAAATGGCCTTTTTTTGTAGCTTGACAGCCACACTTTTTTTCTTTTTTGCTTCCACTCCCCCAGCAGCTTTCTCAAACCACAGATGACCATGCAATCCTTCAGCTGGGGTTTTAACATAAAAATCACCAAAATTGGATTCATGAGGTTTGCAGCAAAAATGTGGGTTCGGACATTATCATCTTTGATATTATTATCAAGAAATATCAGGTCAAAAATGGCAACGATTTTGACTGAAATAACTCAGAGTGACAGAAAAGATTAAGTGAGATCTAGTTGAGCTAAGATGACAGTGTCAGTGTGTAGAAACTTATTTGTCATCCATATTTTCATATTTAGAATATGAGGTTCAAATCTCGTTTCCCCAGGTTTTACTGCAGTGTAAAGTTGTGTATCACATGCGAATAGAGGAGCTGTGCATCGTCTGCACAAGTGAATGTGAGCAGAGTAGCTTTGCAGGGTCATCATTTCATAACTACTTTGCTACCGCTTTATATCGCCAGCAGGAAGCGCGGTGAGCGAAAATGGAAGAGGACCACAGAAGTTGGCTAATGAATCTGTTTCCAAAAGTTGCTTGTCATGACGGCAAGTTCCTGCGAAGAAGGATTAATGCAGGCCAAGCAGCCACTTCACGTCAGTATCAAAGCGAGGCCCTATAGCGCCCAAGATGATAGTCATTAATAGGCTCTGCACTGATAAAATCTGAAGTGGGATATTGGCTTGATAATTAGGGTTTAATACTGTACCACTGAGCAGAAACGGCCCTTGGCTTTTTGTGGCCTTAGATGGGATTGTGTTGAGGGCCCCAGAACAATCCAATCATAACCATGAAATTACTCCCGCCATCAATAATGTAATAATTCCCTTATGTGGCCCTTCTTCTTAAGCATGTTTATGCCAGGGGCTGGCTGTGCCACCGAGGGAGGTGCTATGATAGCCTCGGGATGTCCTGTGTTGTTCTCACACATGCACACTTCCACTTAGACTGTCTTCAAGGATACAAAGACGCTCTCACATAAAGTCCACGGGGCAAACAGAAGCAGGCTGTTGTTACCACTTTGCAACTAACAGATGTTGCTGTTGGATTTTTGTTCAAGTTGAGCAACCCCTTGTCAAATGGAATAATGTCAGACTGTTTTTATTTTCCTGACGGCGAAGGTCTTCAGGAGGCAAATTAGGTTTGGGGGGGCCCTGGAGACCCTGTAGGACACAAGGGGAAACCCTGGATCTGTCTCTCTATCTGGACGCTGTTTGAAGTCTTAAGCTAAATTTAACCAAAGTTAGAGAGCCCGATTTAACTACCAGCCGCGTGGTGACACCATAACTGGTTCAAGCCAGAGCGCAGGCAGTGAAACAAACACAGGTCAAATACTGACATTGAAAACACTCACAGTGTTGCTGTTACAGCATGCAGTTATTATGCTGGACCAGGCTGAACAGGTTTGCTAGATTGTTACTTACATCAACAAAGATAGAAGGAGGTTTTGTTTTCCCCTCGTCTGTCTGTTGTTTGTTAGCAAGATAACTACTGATTTGACAGTTATCGTTTCTCAGCCAGAATTATTATGCTCAAATCCAGGGGGAAAGTCTGACAAGTGGGACGTCAAAGTTGACTGCTTAACAGCATTGAATTGCTATTTCACAGAAAATCAAACCCGCAAAACTAATGATAAGCAAACATAATGTGTGATGGATGCTGCAGCTTTTCTGGGTTCACTGGTGAAGTTTGTATTCTCAAGGTTGATTTTTTTTTTTTTAAGCTCAGAGTCACACTAGTATAAATAAATGCAATAATAATAAAAAATAATAAATAATAATCAGTTAAAATTGCATCATTCTAAAATTATTTATTGAATTTATTGTGTTAAGTATTTTAAGTACAACTTTTGATATTCTGCAGTGTCTTATTTAAAACACAGCTCTGACTTATATCCTGAGTTTTCTATTCTGAGCAACTCCCAAAATTAAAGACCCTGTTCCAAGTTCCCTCTTAATCAAACATACAGTTTGCCTCCCCTTTTTGTCTGTTTCTATTCGGTTCTTTCATTGCTCGTGTTGATTCAGTGTCTACCTCGGACAAGTTTAAAAATGTGTAGTCATATGGTCTGTGAGACCGGTTAATGAAAGGGCTAATGAAAAAGAATGAGTTTCCTTTTGATATAATCAACGGCCACCCAAGGGTGCACTACACATCCAGAGGTGGACTGAGGCACAAGTCACAGAGTCCAAGTTAAAAGCAAGTCCCAGTGAAGCCAAGTCACAAGTCAGGGTCAAATACAGCCATGTTCATGTCAAGCTCAATTTTAAAGCTGCTTTTGCTGTTTTAATAATCTGTATGTAAGTAAAATAACTGAAACCAGAGGACTGTTCCAAAAAAATAAAAAGATGCAAGACTAAATCCACCAGAAAACACTTAGTGAAAACTAATCATAACTCATGCAGTTGTCTGTTCAGAATATGTTGCTCCTACAGAAACTTCTCTTGATTGAACTGAACATTTATTTTAATTGGACTAAGGTTGCAGTGTTGGAGGAAAGTCATTTTTACATGTACTTAAATGTGCACTTTATGTCTCATTATTCTATCACTATGACAGGCTATTAAATACTGTTGATGTAACACTGTGCAGATGAAATAGCCATCTGTAGTGATTATAATAGTCTTGCTCCATGAAGAAAAATATTGTACTTTTAAATTCATCTCAGTCTGCATTATAAAAGTCGTGTACTCAAACACATTCTGTCTGTTACAATGAAGCTTTTCTCTCTAATCATAAAACACATAGCAAAAAATTTACAACAGGATGCTGCTGTGGGTAAACAACAAACTGCCTCAGCTGCTATGACAGTTTGGGAAAATATGTAAAAAGCACCATAATCGTGCAGAGATGATGCGTTTGGTTTTAATCTGTGCAGTCCAAATATTTCCTATCAGAGTGTGAAGCGATTGGCCGGCCTGCACTGTTGCTTCCATCACTCTCTGTGTGTTTGCCGTGTTGATTGGGCAGTGGGATACTCTGACTGCAATCGATCAATGTAATTATTTTGACTTCCCCTCCATGGCCCGTAGCTGTGTGAGCTCTTAGGAGAGAGAGCAAAACATAACAGGTTACAATAAAAAAATATTGTTATGGGCTCACACAGACACATTCGAGATGTGTGTATCTTTTTTTGAACTCATTTGAAATAAAGTGCAGCCAATCCAGTAGTGCAGACTGTTGCAGTCACTCTTTTCCTGAATCAAGTAAACACCTAATAAATCATAGGACCAATACTGTAGACACAGAGAAATCAGTTTTAGGTTTTCTTATTATTACATCAAAGGCTTAACCTTCTGTGCTTCTATTATTGTATTAGTAAAGCGACCACATTGTCGACATGACATTCTCATTTAGGCATTCAGGTCGCAACAAAGGCTCAAGCTGTAAACATATGAGTCTAAGTCGAGCCACAAATCATTTTCCTTGAGCCAGATTTGTTTATAAATCAATATGACTTCACACTCCATCTCTGTACAAATCAAAGGGTGCTGATTTTCTTTTATATCCCATTTTGGGCGAATGTTTGGCAAATCTTCTTTGGTCCTTCGCTCATACGCCCACAAAACAATAGCTGATCAGGCTTTTTTATTTATTTGTTTATTTATTCATTCACTCAAGCATTACAATCCTCCAAAGTATGAAAGAAATTCTCATGACATACTGTATGTTTCTGAATGTTCTGTGGTGTTTCACATCAATTTTGGTGGAACATAATTTCTCTCTCTTTGTATTTAACACCAAGTTCAAATCTGGTTCTAGAAGTTCTTTCGTCAGAAGAGCTGACATGTAAATTGTTAAAACATCAAACATGCTGTATGTGCTTCACGTCTTGACGACACTATTAGCAGGATCAATAATAACATTTTCAGTGCAACTCTTTAGATGATCTCGAGCTTTGTGAACATATTGATTTGTTCTGCTGCAAGACCTTACACCACTGATTTTTTGTATGAACCTTTAATCCGTAGGGAAAACACCCACACACACTCACCTCTGGGTCCCGTCCAGTGCCTCCCCACTCCTCTGCTGCTGGACACTGAGCAGCCCAGTCGGAGCAGGTGTGGTTTAAAACCTCGTTCAGAGACACTTTCCGTTCAGCTTGGCAAAGCAGCCTCCTGTTCAAGGTGCTGCTGTAGTCAGACATGAGATATCATTCACATCTCATTAACAAGTGTAAGGAGGCGATCCCCTCCTGCTGCCCCTCCTCATCCACGTCCCGTTTTGATGCCCCGATAATTAACTTCACCACCATGATGAATGCTGAGCAGCACAGTCTGTGTGCTGCTTTGATGCTGATGCCCAAACAGCAAGTTGTCACACTGTGATACTGTGCAGCATGTTTGTATTTCTGTGACAAAGACTCATCTTTGATGATGTTTAGTATTCTATACAACCAAAATGCTTCCCACAAACCATTTGGTGCCAAGCCAAATGCATTGGCCAGGTCCAGAAACACAACCTTGAGTCTTTTTCTGTTGTTTTGCAGATTAAATTTAAGGCCAAATTATTCTTGTGTGTTCAGAAAATATCCTAAGAGCCCTGGTATTCCTGCTTTTGCACTGATTTGTGAACTAGCTTATTCCATTCTAAGTTTGCTAACATTTGTGCTGACTTTACAGAATTTTTTCGTCAACATTCAGAAGCCATATGGGTCAAATGACTTATGTAGGCTCTTGTATTTGAACCTAGCATGAACAATATGTAGCCTCAATTATTCTACTTCTGCTTTAATGCACCAGCAAAGCTGATGTCAACCCCAAATACGAGTCAATTAGCATCAGATTTATGCGCAGAGATGCTATTTTCATTGAAGTGTACAATGCACTTATCTCTTATTTGGTTTTACTTGCAAGTATTTGCAGTGGTTACAGTGTTATTACACAATGGGTTGATGTTATTAGCCCACACAATTATGTAATAACTAGTCAGTAGTGTTATAGGTGATTACAGGAAAAGCTTTTGAAAGTGGGAATTTTCAGATTTCTGTCAATGGTAGATTACTGCGTTTTTAGCTCTATTATTGCTCCCAATGCGTTCAAGAAAGACAAAGTTTGCTGCTTCATGACTACAGGCCAGCGGCTCTGACCTTCAGACACAACGAAGGCCTTCAGGTGTCTGCTGCTATCCTGTCTCGCTCAGATGTGTCACACGCCTGGTTCTTCAAGGCAGGTTTTGCAGCTGGGGCTCCACCTGTCTGACACCTGTGATGCTGTTGTGTGTGGGACGTCTGTATTGTCCGGTCCTCTCCTGCCTGTGCACCGGCGCCTGCACCTCCTGCCCTCCCCCCGACTGTCAGATTGGTGGTGTTTGTGGACGAGACAACAGAAGGAAAGAGATGGACCGACCTTTCTGAGACAAAAACACTCGAAAATTGAAAATGGGAATGAGGATTGTCTTCTGACACAGCCGGCCTGCTCATCACCCTCTGGAAATCGATGTCTGAATTGTGAACTCAGCTGAGCCACGTGTTTCTGCACCACCATCAGCACCCTTTAATGTGACGAAAACATCCTCTGTTCCTCCTGCAGCACCCACAGAGGCTCAATATCTCGCAACCGATTTTCACCCGTCGATAATCCAAAGTTTCCTCTCATCACAGCTTTGAGCGTTCCTCCGCCTCTTCCTCCTCTTTCGCTCCGACACGTTGGCCGCGCTGATGAGTGGGTGTTTGGCTGTCAGACGCCGTTGATGAAGGAGCTGCATAATTCCAGGGCGGAGGAAAAGGACCGGAGGGACTGCCACCAATCCTGCGCACCCCGGCAACCATCTGTTCCCAAAAAACACCTGCCACCTCAACAAGCCTCTTCCTGAGAAGAAAAACACTCACCACACCTCCTCTGCTGCTGCAACATACTGCCTGTCATGCTGCGTGGGGCCACACAGTCACTGACTGCATCTATCTCTGTAGATCTGAGGATTAATATGGTGTATATGCTTTATTCCGAGGCTTTCACTGTCCCCTTGCGCTGTATGTGAAGCCCCATTGACCCTTGTACCACGTGTCAGAATGTACTGTGGTGCTTGATAAGTTGTCAATATGCCCTTGCACAACGCTTATCAGGACATGTGCATTAATGGCGCTTGTTAAATAAAGTGATTCTGATTTTTTGATATGTATACTGTATATTGCACAGTATTATACATATTTTATGGTTATTATGTTCTTCTTTGTAATAATATTGGCTGCTGCAAGGCCAGTTAAACCGATTCAGAAGCAGCAGATATGATTAAAAGTACGATTCAAATGCTTCATTCCAAGGCAAGCAGAAAATATGTTTTATATTGCTAATTTTCATGAGGTATTCGGGACATAAAAAAACATGTAGGTTGGTCGTTGAAGAGTTCAATCGTCAGGAAAAACGTTGGTGGATGTGCAGCTCTCTCTCTCTCTCTCTCTCTGGCTCATGCCTGTGACTGTAAGCTGTTATCTTTATTGTGCTGGCTGGGTAGCAGGGAGCCGAGGGAGGGGAGCGTCATGGTCTCCCCTGTAGGCTCAGCTCTCACTAACTGTAACTGAGTGGCACTTCTCCTCTTTTTTTTATTTTTTTTATCTGTGCTATTTTGTATTTCACTTCATTACACTTGCATGGGCTCAAATTCCGAATCTAATAGCATTACCGCAAAGCTTAGCGTACTTAAGCTTTTTCCTTAAACATTAACACGTACTTGATCATGCGCATACATTTGTATTTGTATCCCTTCTGATCCCTCCTGCAACACTTGTTTTGGAGCTTGCTTCGTCAAAATTTCCATGTACCTTGTGGCTGTAAGCCTCAATTCTTCTGAAGGGCTCTCAAAACGCTGTAAATTCACACTTTCTCGTTATGTTTTCAACCTGAATAGAATAATAGATGCATATAGGTGATCCAGAGTGCTGATGTTGGTTGTGTGACTTTTAATTCTTACTTTAATGCAATTATGCACTGAATTCTCAGTCATAATTCTTATTAGGAATGAACTCTGTCCGTTACCTCTTAGCACATTCGGATTTAGGAGCTAATTACTCCGCTCCGTCCTGGCCGATTTATTCTCGCTGCACTACGGAATCATTTACGAAGTCAGACATTAAGGATTGCCCAATGGCCCGGGGCCAGTAACACATTGAATTGGGACAGTTAATTGGCCCAAGGGTTCCTGGTCTCACTGTTTCTCACCCAGTGATAATCCTGTTACATTTGTCTCTCTGCACTGCCACCGTCCCACTCTCATCTCTATTACGTTTTTTTTTTTTTTTTTTCCTCTCCGCCCGGCGAAATTAGACAACACCTGACACGGTCAGAGATCCTGAGAGAATTGCATGGAGTGAATTATTTAAAAAAAAAAAAATGAACTGTCAAATTGCAAGGACAAAAGAAAAAGGCGGCGTCTTTGATCATGCAAGCAACAGTTTTCTGCGCTGAGTATAATGAAGCATTTCCATACACTTTGTGCTGTTTGTCAGCGGTTTCCAGGAGAAGTAGACTAAGCTGGCTCATGTTTTAAAGCACAGATAATTAGTGCGAACGCACACTTGGTGCCCGTGACAAGAGCCAACAGCACCCAGCTTGTATGTTGGCGAAGCAGCTACCTGACAGCCTTTCATCAGGTCCCATTAATGTGTTGGAGAGATGGATGAATCGAGACAAGCTGGCCTCATAAATTACCCATAAACACGAAGTTGCACAAAAAGTACTCGTGCACTGGGATTGCGCTGCACTTTCAAATCCATCTACTAACACACTTTTTTACAATGTTTTTCTCACAAGAGAGCCCTTGGCAGCAGTCAGCCTTCTGATCCAGAGACCAAATGCACAAAGATTTTAATTCTTAACAATCTTTGCCCTGTCCTGTTAAATTTCTATCTTATCGTAAACCAAAGGCCCAGGAAAACCAGTCAGACCAGAACCCAAAAGGGATATCACCTCTTCTTCCAAATATGTCTTGATGTTACAATTTAGCATGGAGCTATAGGATTGTTGCAGCGGCCCACATGGTTCACACACCAGATGAACACACAGGCATCTGTAATCTCGCTCAATTTGAGAGTTTCGCCTGGTGTCCCGCTGACAGATGACTGACTGCTTCCTCGCGCTCCTGCAGAGTCTTCACATTTGAAGAGTTGAAAATCTTGGAAGTCGAGAAAACACTCATTTACTTCCATATGTGTCACAGTCAAGTGTTGCCTCAGCCATGCTGCAGTACTGTGAAGCAGCTTTCTGTCATTGTTGTCATTTCATGTCCTCTGTTCTGCTGTTGAAGCATCACCTACAAGACTTAACAGTGTACAGGAAAATTATTGTGGATAATTCAAATTTCACCAGTCATAGATGAATGGTAATGAGACAATTGAGCACATGTTGCCATTGATGAAACCTTTTTGCTTTGTTTCTGTGTTATTCTCCAATCTCCACCATTGTTTTTGGTACAGTGCTTGTCTGAATGATTTTAAGATACAATGCTAACATTTAACATTGGAATTATCATTGCAGTAATTTATTTTAGCATTTCATTGCACTCGCTTTGTCTCTGAGTGACCGCTAAAGCTATGACTGAGTGAATGAAAAGGCCACTGGCCTGCCTGCAGTTTACAGTGTGTGAGCGAAAAGTGATCAGAGTCATAGTGACTTCCACCATGATAAAACTGGGTCAATGTAACCCCCACCCCCCTCCACCACAGGCAAGGCTGAAAAAGGAAAAAAAGATGAGGATACCATCACCAGGCTCTGTGCGTGGATATAAGCATGGGGACACTCGAGCATGGTTTGCTTTTTCTATGGGTCGGTATCCGTGTTGTGTGGGACTGAACCCGTTCTCAGAATATTTTTGACGTGTTCCTTCCTCCCCTGTAGTGTGTGGTATTTGGTTTAACCGTGTCATGTCACTCTGTCTCCCTGTAGTTTCTTGCTCCCAGCTCTGTTTCTGTCTGCCAGTCATTGTGTTGTCTTCAGTATCTGCAGTACTCCCTCCACTCCTTCCTTTTAACTTTTTGGTGCTCTACTCCCAAGAGTCATAAATACAGCAAGGCTTAAAAGAAAAATCCACCCTAAAACACTCAGACGCCGTTAAACATAACCATTGTCCATGCACCATATATTTAGTGGCCAGTTTTGTTGTTTAATGGTGTATTCGCTTTTATTCCCGAGGATAACTGCTCACATATAAATGACATGATGTATTGAGATATTTCTAGCATGGTTACAATACATTTTCAGACAACTGAAACATCAGCAGTAATCATTTGGTTTGGTGTCAATCCCTCTGACATCCAACAGTCATACAGGAAATCCATGATAGAAGAGGCAGATGCACTAATTTTTCCACTGACAAAAGCCTCAATAGACCAGAATGCAATGCACCCACAGAATGCATTGTGTTTTCAGTAAGGGGTGCAGGGCTTTCACTTTTTCTTAGTTGCAAAAAATCTTGCAGCCTTGCTTACTATGCAACACATATAACCCACAGCTGAATCTCAGGCACGTTCACTCGGGGTTGATGAAAAGCATTCTGGGAAATGTAAGAAGTCATTAACTGTGAAAACAGATGAGGCAGGTTGAGGGAACATGGGTAGAACAAGAAAGTAAATTACAAGATGTCATCGGAAAATAACTCATGAAAATGTATTGAACATTACTTATTTATGACATAAAACAGTGTAAGAGTATTCAAGGGTGGATTTTTCCTTTAATGATAATCTGTGTCAAAGTGTGCTTACCTGAAAGATCACAATGAATGAACTGTATGAATATAAAAATTAAGTCTTCTAGTAAAGGTGACTAGGTGATTATATTAAAAAAATATTGTCCTTTTTATAGCATTTATGTATTCTGTTGTTTTATCACAGAGTACATATTTAGAGACGGTGGTCAGTTAATCTCTTTGTTTTCTCTAGAGCCGAGATGCACTGTTGTGTTTGTGGTTCATTTTAGTTTATACTATGGCCTGGGAAAATGTTCACCTCTGATTGGCCCAAAGGTGTCAATTAATGTAATTTATAGCACAGACTGGCTGCACAGTCAGAAAAGCCTGGCTGGGGGCAGAGGGTGTTGTTTCTTTTCAAATAACCACACAGCTCTCTAGCATTAAATAGTGCTAAAAATGGATATGCCACCACACTGTAAGCATCCCATTGAGCCAATAGCTGACATTGTGATTGACTTTGTTGTTTTTCTGCCTAGTGCTCTGCAGACCTCCGCAAGCTTGGTGATAAAGCAGTGCAAAGACAGCAGTGCAACACAATGATAACACTGTGGATGCACTTTTTGTGTCACACTTTTCTGTAGTTGTTACAGAATGACTTTCCACATCACAAGAGCGATCACACATTGAGTCAACATGCAACGATGGTCGCCAATCATGGCCATGCCTGGCGGTAAACAAAGTCTATGATCTGAAAACTAATATTGAATAGTTTTGTGGACAGAGATGGTTAGCTCGCTAGATAGGTTAATAGGCAAACTGTCCAATATTTTCACTGTACACCAACAATAGACTTTAGCAGGAGTCTGATGTCAAACAAATAAACATTATGGTCTACAAAAAACTCACATAAAATGATTTAAACATCATAATAAAATGCAACAACTATATGAAGCTTATTGCTTGAATTTGACTGATGCTTTATTTTGGAACTATTTTGTTCTTTAAATAATGTCAGTGCTTTAGCCTACTAAGCAAATTCTCCGACAGGTGGAGTGATATGTAAATAGGCTCCAGTGTGTAGTTATACTTTGGCATTTTTCCAATTGGCAAAATAGTTCCAAAATTCAGCATTAGTCTATGGGAGCAATAAGCATAGGAATACATTATTGTTGTTGCATTTTCTGTGGATAATTTAAACATTTCTAGTGAGTTTTTTGTAGCTTAAATTGCTAGTCATTATCTTACCCTATTGACTGCTATTCATTTAGCTACCTGCTAGCTCAATTAAGTCATACTAACTTGTGTCCATAAATCCAAACTACCTCTTAAAGTGGCATTCTTTAAGCATGAAATACATTGGAAACCGCTTGCTCATTTGACTTGGTTTTAATGACTGAATGCCAAGGTATTTGATTTGTTTACATGCCATCGCATTGCTCTTCATGCTATTTAGTTTCATGGCTAGTGTCACCAAATAAATACACACACTTTGGGGGGGGATATCATGTTTTTTTTTAATCATTCTTCATGTGTTTACTTTCCGGTGGACAAACCAGAAACGATTAGCACAGGTACACTGAACAAAAGTACCTAGGAGGAGTTTCCTCTGGGCGATTAGTTCCAGCACCAGCGGCGTGGAGCGACTGCGTTGGCTCTTCCCCTCCCTATAAGCACAAGTGATAATAAGGCTTAGTACTGGCTCATAGGTGTTTTGGATTTAGAAAAACCCTCTCATTTTACATGAAGTGATTGCCCAATTTGCTTGAGCAGTGAAGTAACTTTTCTGTAAGGTGAGATTATCTTGTTAGCAAGGGATGGGAGTGACTGCATTCCAGGTATTAGTCAAACCCTCAGGTGTTAACAAGGAAACAGAGATTACGTTTGCAGAAAGTTTTAATTTCAGTGCCAAAAATGTGAATGAGCATTTTCTTCCTGGCACACGGCCATGGTATAAGCAGGTTATCAGACTGTGACGTGTATGTTTAAATGGATTCAGCGAAGGTGGTCACCCTTGGCCACAGCATCATCCATTCAGATCTTTCAACATACACGTCACTGGGTCCTATCCTTACATAATATATCCTTTCATTGGCAGCAAATGTGAAAGGAATTATGTCTGACATGTTAATGGTCAAAACTGAAACGCAACTCTGTTGGTGTTTTGGTTTTGAACAGTGTGTTCTTTGTATGTTATTGGTATGTAAAAAAACACCTAAGGGAATATTCACAGAAATATGCAAAACATAAGAATGTATTGTTGTTTTCCAGCGTTGTTTTCTATGTGTTGTATTATTATTATTACTTTAGAGTTGGGATTTACTTAACATCACACATATAAAGAATAATTAACCATGATTCATTTGGCTGTCATAACCACATTACACAATATATATTTCAAGAAACTAAGCATCAGTGCTCATAGCTATGATCATGCACTGTATTATGTTAATATTTTATAACTCTAAGGCAGCATTTATCATTGGTGTTTAGAATGTAAAGCATGCCCTATTAAATATGTATCATGTTTGTGACATTACAGTAATTACCTGACTTATTCTTTCTGTTTCTCTCTCCCTCTTCATTGCACAGCTTTGCATAGACCCAGATGCCTCCCCTCCCTCTTGACGAGCGCATAGTGGTTATTCAGCGCCCTAAAAACTTGGCCCTGTGTGAGGGCTCCCCACAAACCATCCCGCAGCCCTCCTCCCAAATATCAGCCTCCGCAAATGGACAAATTGCCCACCCTCCTCATCTCCACCTCCCTCAGTCCCACTCCTATTCGCCCGCCTGCAACTCCCTGAGCCTGGAATGCAAGCGCAGATCGTCCCGCGTGCAGAGGTTCAAGGGCGACCAGGCCGTCGTCCCGGCGGGCGTCAGACACATCCCTAGTCACTGCCACAGCAACGGCACAGTAACTCTCGGGCCACGGCTGCCGTCCCACACGCATACAATCGATATCAAGGTGTCACTGGACAAAGGAGTAAAAGGAGGAGGGTACAGCAACTCGTTAAGGCGCAACGGAAGTGTCAAAGGTGGCCGAGGGAAGCGCGTCTCTTTACATTTGGATCCAGGGCACGGTGAGAAAAAAAACGGAACTGCGGGGAGACCAGGTGGCGCCGATCACAGCTTGCAAAGAAACCACCAAAGTCAGCTGTCAGCTTCGCCTGGAGGGCTCTTGCAGTTTGTCCCGGCCCAGGCACAGCAGCTGAAGTTGAGGAAAGAGAAGGAGAAGGAGCAAGCTGTTGTTGCTGCTGGTTTCCTACACAAAAGCGACCAGGAAGTTGCCTCCGCGGGGAATAAGAAGAGTTCCAAACTGGGAACTGTCCATCAAAACCATAAGCCTCACAGCCTGCCCTACCACCACAACTCGCTCCCTGTGCCCCATGCCGCCATCCTAAACGCCAGCTACCCCTCG
>OMLF01012620.1:0-35390 GCA_900302615.1 Holocentrus rufus | reverse complement strand
TGCATGCAGAGCAAGAATAGACACAAACCTGGAAAGAGTTCACCGTTAGTATCCTACTTCATCCACAGCACTATACTCCGATGTTTCCTCCACATGTAGCACCAGACAGGATATCGCAATGCACTTTATTGCTCATGTTCTTTTTGTCTTTTTGTTGTTGTTTTTCATCATTTTGGAAATGTGCAATAGAGCAGCATGGACCTAGTAGCAATGTGAGCAGCATTAACCTGGGAAAATTAATAACGAAAGGAAAAACAAATGATGGTAACACTTTACGATGCTCTACTCTTAGTGTAGCAACATGGATGTTAGCACACTGAAAAGTATTTCAGGCAGCATAGTGAGCAGTAAACAACACAGGCCTAATGAGATGTCATTAAGCACTAATAGTGTTGTTTTATACTTCAAATACTTCTCTATACTTAAATACCCGGGTTTCTACACTGGAGAGAGAGACCATTGTAAAGTGTTAAACAACTCATTTACTTAAGCATAACCGATTACTGCTAAAGTGCTTACCGTACCTCATCTTGAGTGTTTTTTTTACACATGACATGGTTTCTATGTGAGAGGAAGTGTTAGCTGGCAGGTGTTGTCCTGCTGTTATAATGTGCTTTAAACAACAGACCTTTTCCAACTGTGCCCTGTTTTATTTTTGTGGTGAATTCATACAAAAAAAAAAAAGAAAGAAAGAAAAAAAGAAAAATCGTTTTTATATTTATTTCAGTTTTGTAGCGTCTGGTTTCAGTTATGTTTTGCTTTCATTTCAGATGTAGATGTTCTGAGTGGGCTGTCAAGGTGAGAGGGCAGATCGTTTGTATAATCAAAGGGCGCATGGAAATTAGAGTGAGTGGAGAGGACAGAGGAGCAGCAGAGAAATAATCCTTCACAACTTGTTTTGCCGATTTGCCCAGGATTATAACTAAACTTTTACCACATAACCCAGTAGCCATCAAATGAAAAACATCTAGGAAATTACAAAGCCAAAATATTTATCTATGTATTGTACTGAAAAACTGTGTGAAACTGTCTAACCTAACTGTGCAGACATTAGCAAGCTTCTATCTGTCCTTGTGTCTGTCTGTCCATCAGCATCTCAGTTTCCTTTGATTTATTTCTCTGATCTGACTGATCTTGACGAGTTCTTTATTATACTCAAACTTTATTTATACCTATTTATTTTGATGTTGCCAACCTGTGGCAAATTCATCATCACCTCAACAAAATCTTGTCTCCTAAATGTCATTTCTTCACCAGGAATGGACAGACCACATTGTAGCAACGTTCCAAATTATGTTGTGGCTATGTGAACAAGTTGTGGAATTTTACAATTACTTAAGCAACGAATATTCTTAAAATCACACTAAAATACTCAATATATAAATAATATACCGTAATACTTTTGTGAAAAAGCAATCGTTTGGTGTTGCTGGCCTGGCAATGCATTGTAACGGTCAAATAATATACAGAAAAAATACTTTCAAAAAATGTAGCATAACAAAATCCTAACATGGATCTGTATTTTGTCCCTGACAGGCTCCTGTTGCCTGTTGCTGCTTTAGTTGATTGCCACTTTTCCTCCATAATTCTGCTCTTTTTTTTATTCTCATTAAGCTTTGCCTGTAGAGGTTTGTACCATTGCTGCTTCTCTTACTACTATGCATTATTTTCATCATGAAGGCATTGATTGGATAATGAGTGGTCACATGGTTCACTGTGAAGTCTTCCTCTGTAGGCCCTGGTCCAATCCCACGTGTGTAAAAAAAAAAACGTGGTTATTTGCCACTCCTGGAGCTGAATAAATTTCAAGTTACATACATCTATCAAAAAATGTGCAAACACTCACAATGTACAAATATGGACAATGATTTTGGCACATAAATTATAATTTGTTAATTGTAATTTGTCTTTGATCCATTTTTGCTAACAGTTGAATTTGATAAATTGGAAAGATCTCTGCAGATGTCCTTTGACTTATTTATCTGAAGTGACTTCTGCATATAAATAATGATCTAGATTCTGTCAAAAATCAGTCATTGCTAACACACAAGTTATAATTTGTGTGTTGCATCATGCCTGAAAAGCTCAAACTAATTATTTGAACATTGTGATTCAAAATGTTTTTCCAGCTTTCAAGTTTCAGGATCAAAGCTCCATTTTTCAGCTCTGTAATATGTTGAGAAATCCATTTTATAAGATTACCTGGGCCTGAGTGGAGAGCTGATATCAGATCTGTAATCTTTTAACTGTAACAGTTGCGTTGCACATTTTGTAAACTGATGCCATGCACATTTTGTCTTCCTTTTAGATCACTGTGGATCATTGAAGCAACAGCTTTTAATGTTGGGACAAAAGTGTTTATTTTGGTTTTTTTTTGGTCTTTTTTTATGGTTAACTAGTGACAGTTTTAACAAGCGTTTAAAGTAGCAGATTTGAGCCACTGGTCAGTGGTTTTCACAGGCTCTCAGGGGCAGTGGTGAAAAAAGGGCAGTCCATAAATGTAAGGATGTTCCTTGCTCTTAAGATGGCAGTATAATTGAGTTTAAATTTGGGGTGTTCACAAAGGCACAATGTCCAGATCACGTGCAAGTTAGTGTGTGCAAACCCTCCATCCAAAATTTCTCCATTCACTTCCGCCCAGTGCTCCTTTACGACCTGCAGCTGGGGACCAGTGTCACCTTATTGGTTGCATTTTTTCCCACATGTTCTTTGGGCCGTGTGATTCCGGTTTATTTCCTTTGTTCAAATTGTCTTTCCCCTGCTCATTTCCCAAGATGGATCAGGCTGAGATGAGACTTGCTGAAGTTATAAGAGTAGATGTGCAGTAGATTTTATGACGGTGCAAGCAGGGACAATAAACGATACAGAGCTGATAGAAAACTCCTGGAGAGGAATCTCAAACAAATTGAGCATCAACAATCATAATTTGTGCAAGATAGCATGGAGAAAGCTGCACTATCTATTTCCAGTTTCCTCGTCTCCCTTTATCTCACAGTTAGCAACGCAGTTTGCAGTCTGCTGTGGAGTGTCATTAAATGAACAGACCTCGAGTCACAGGGAGTATACAGTTATTTGCCCCGATTGCTGTGTTCAACATTCCATTTTCTTTCTGCATTTATTCTCTTGGAAAGAGATCTTTCAAAAAATAGATTTTAAAAATTCATTTTATGGAGACTTTTGAGGAGAAGGATAATTATTTCCAGCCAGTATCTTGAAACAGTTCAAAGGTCCAAACCTCAAACAAATGTAAATTGAAGAATATGTCTGCCCCAGAATCAGAAAATACGAAAAAAAAAATGGTATCAAAAATGGTATCAAATAAAGTGACAGATCCCTTGATAGAAATCCAGTGGTTTAAAATTAAATATATTTTGAAGCTGATATTTTGAAGAGATATCAAAAGCTGCATTTTGAAAAGAGAGCTGTAAAAATAGAGCATAGGGAGGAACTAAAATGCTGCTGAATTGGCTTGGCAAGGGAAGACGAGACAAATTGGCGTGCTGCATTTGCAGTAAAAGTGGAGTGAATGTGTTCCAAAAAAAGAAATAATAATAGTTAACTGTAACTCCACTGTGACACAGTATTTATCCTATTTAATAGAGCATTAGCCCGGCTGCACTGATGGCCGGGCGTCAGCAAAGCCCACTTCATGCAACCTTTAAACTCCAGGAATGGTGGACTTAATTACAGCCCAGCCCCGCTTAATTAAATGTTGAGATGACAGTGGGAATAGGGGAAGGCTCTCTAAATTTCCAGCTCCCCTGACTCAGAGGTCTGTTGAGTTTAAATATGACACCAAGCGAAGTGAATAGGCTGAGCTGAACGGAGCTGCATGGGAGCGTTTTGGATCGCAGTATTCTCTCCTTATCCAGGGAAAACCCATTGATTTCATTGACTGTCTGTGGAGAGCAATAGACGAGTTTCTCCTGCAGTGACAATCTGCTGCTGTTGTTTTTGAGACCTGTTGTGTCCCACCACTACGACCTGGTTTATGGTTCCATTAAGTCATTTAAGGTACTTTTTTGCTTTCAGAATGCCCTCATACAAGAACAGGTGACAGATAAACATGAATTTCAAATTCATTTTGAAGCTGCAGATGCTGGTTTGCACATTATCCATAAATATTTAAGCTAAATGGATGAGCATGTTTAGTTGCAGTGGGTTCTGAAAGATGCTAAGAGATTATTTCAATCAGTCCAACTCAATCAGTCCCAAAAAAAAAAGCTATACGAATGGCGCTATAATTGATTAATTTATTGAGGCTGCAATGGCCCTCTGTAATTTCTAGTCATAATTAAGGATCCATATGCTCCCATCACTGATGAGCTAACAAAAGTTAAGACAAATTTAAAATAGTCTTAAATTAAGGATAAATACAGTGAATAGTAAGACCTGTTACCATTAAATTAACTTTAAAGGGTTCCTGCACCCGGTACAAAGATCCAGTGACTTTGTGCTGACACCCTCCACAGGTGGGTTTGTTTTTATTGCAGTTCATCTGATTTTCTCCCGTCCTGCTTAGTGTTCAGCTCAGCTTGGTCGCTGCAGTAGAAATGGCTGCTGGGTCTGACGGGGACACTTGACCACTCTCAGCCGCTCTGCCCTCCTTCAGCTCACCCCTGCTACTGATTGGTTATTGATCCCAGACGATCATATGAGTTATGGGTTTAAAGGCAGGATTCTGGCATTGCCTCAGCTAACCCCCGGCTCTGTAAAAACCAAAACAAACATCAAAACCGAGTGGATATAAACACGGCTTCAGGCTCAGAAAAGTTTTGCTGGAATTTTTTTTTTCATGACATTCTAATCAACTGCCAGTTGCCCCTTTTCCAGATTTTAATAAATTGATTAAAAAGTCCCTGCAAAAAGTTCCTAAAACCAAAATGCCTTCAGTTTATCCTTGTATAATTTGGTCCTCCACTATTGTATATTATGATTTTGTAAATTAATAGTTTCTGAATTTTGCTTCTGGTATTTATTTCCTGACTGTGTGACTTTGATATAGGCTATATATTTTTCTACGGTCATATGTGTTCATTGTGTGCACACGGGTTAAGGTATGCACATATATCCGTGTATTTACTTTTTTATGAATCTTTGTTTTGTATGAAAGGCGCGCCTCTGGGACAGTATGGCATCTTCCAACCATGTAGCGAAAATAAGGATCTTAAGCTGTGCTTACTCAGCATCACAGTGTTATATTTTCACTCCTATCAGACCTCAGTAAACATGGGTCAACATGCCATAATCCAGTGTTTACCTCTAGCCTTTTCTTTCAGCTGGGGAGCTCAACCAAACATGCTGTTCACCTTTCCAAACCTTTCAGCTCATTTTCAGAGTCGGTTCCAGCATTGAGCTTTTGAAGAGGGCCTGTTGTTGTCGCTCCCTGATTTTTATACGAACTTTATATGCAAAGTGGTTGTCAAAGCAATTTCTTTAACTACATATTGTATAGATCTACTGTGCAGTAGCTCACTCAAAGCTGACCTCAGAAGTTTGTATTTGAAAGACGTTCATGTATAAGATGCAGGGGGGGAGAAATGTGAACTGGAGCATTTTCTCTTATTCATTCATATGAACTGGGAGGGCCAGTGTGTCGATAAAGAACAGTGTCAGTGTGTAAAAAAAAACATCTTCTGTTTGTGTTTTGCACATGAAAAGAAGAAATGAGTTACTTTCTGTATGATAAGTTCTGGAAACATTGTGTATCTGTGCATTGCTTATTTGTGGAACCTTTATTCCCCCTGTTTGTATTTTATTGCTTATTTTTTTAAGCATTGTATGATTTCCTGTACCAAATACTGAATTCCAGGATACTGATGAATAATTGATGATGAGAATGATGATGGTGTGACTTAGGAAAATGCAGATCACCCCCCTCGGTCCTGATGGGGGGTAAGAACTCTTCAGGTATGACTATCATAGTAACGCTGTGCTGTTTCACCCCGCCGTCCCGCCTCCTCCGGAGAGCAAAACATTCATGTTCCCTTACCTGTGACGCTCTTCTATATCCCCCCCTCGCTTTTCATAATGGATTGTTTCTCTTAAGCAAATGTAATATTTTCATATTGTAGTAACTGGTCCTTGTATTTAGACAATGTTTTTATCTTCATGTACTAACTACCCTTCGTAATTCTTTGTAAAAGAGGTGCACTGTGATTAATACAATGCTGCTATATCACTAAGACGTTATTTGTACGTCACATTCAGCTGATGCAAAGTGGTGAATATCACTAAGGGTGACTGGTACAAAAGTGGGCTTTGCATGTGGAAGCCCGGCTTACATCGCTCCAATTTTATCCAGACTTTCAGTGCACTGCCTCAGCGCAGTGGCTCACGGGGCCAGATGCATCGATTTATCTCAGTGTGACTGTGCACGCGAGCATAGGATCTGTAACTGTTAGGTCTTCCTTACAATCATGATAGATGGATAGAAAATAGGAAGTGTGTGTGGAGGTGAGTAGGCAGTGTTAGAGCGTGCTTCAAACCCCGTCTTATTGCTCACTGTGGGGAAATAAAACTGTGATGTTAATTTTCTGCAGCAGGCTTCATTTTAGCAACGGCAGTATTTTGTTTCTCAGTCCCTAATGTTATCCAAAGCAGACACAGAAACATAGGAACATTTCACATTTCCCTCTTGCTTTTGATATATTTTTTGTCCCGTCCAATTTAGACTCATTCTGATATAGTGTTCATCTGCAACTATTAAGATGAGATCATTTATAAAGATTATGGAAGTAAAACACATCAGAAGCATGCAACTGAAAATTGAACAAAGCGCTGGTGTTGCAAATTGGCATCTCATTGTGCATATCTATGCCTGTAGTGTTGACACGTACATTATAATTTGCAAATCTTCCAGTTTTAATTTGTAATTTGAATGCAAATATCAAAATATTGCTCCATTTAGAGGACACAAAACTGTAAGATATGAATTGCTGTGTTTGTGGCTGTAAATACATGGAGAAGTGGAATCACAACCTGTAACTTGCAAGAGTAAAGCAAGTAATTATTAAAGGTTTCACAGTTTGTGGTTATCATTTTCAGGTCTGGTGCACACATTCAAATTACAAATTGCATTCACAAATTGCAGTGTCTTTTTTCAAATTATACTGTGCATGTTAACATTAGCCTATTGTGATAAATTTCAATGCACATACACAAGCTGCTTATCTTTCAGTTGCAGAATTCTGAATGGATTTTGTCTTTGATGGCTTGTTAGCTGGCCAAACAATACTGCCCTTGCAGCAATGTTTCCGCATATTTTATGTCAGATGCGCGCACAACGTTGCACAAACGTTTGGTGCACTTTTGTGTGCCGGCTCGCAGCACCTTTGTGCACCTAAAAGATTTTATGTCATTCCTTCTCCCGGGGTGAAGAAAGTTCAAATCGAGCAGTAGCAATATGCTGCTACAAGTCAAACAGCATGATTCAGGAGCCTCTGATCTCGCTCTGTCCGGGAGAGAGAGGCTTTCTGTGCGAGCGCTGAGAGGGACAGGGAGGCAGCGAGGGATGACTCACATATGCTGTGCTTTCATCCTGCTATTAATACTAAAAAACAAAAAACAGCTCGCGTAGCTCCAGGACACAGACTGTCCATCACTCTTAATTCTAATTGGCTTACTTTTAGTCAGTGTAAATTCTTTTCAGATTCAATGGCATCTGGTTTTCATGTAGTTACTATCATGTAAAGACGTGTTGAGAACTATTTTTGTTGACAAAATTAATACTAAACAACAATAAAGCTCAAAATGGTTAATAATACAGATACGATTACAGCTAAAATCCCTGTATGTTTTATGCCTATGCTAAACGGGAAAACAAATGAGGGACTGGGCCTTCTGCGTTTTATATGTTTGCTGTTGATGTAAACCGCGTGTGGTTGAAGCTTAGAGCAAAGAGCATTTAGAATTTGAAATGTCTGCACCTCCTCCTTATACAGTAAAGTATATTTTTTAGCATACCCGCGTTATTTGGGCTTATTAGTCTGGGCTGATCTCAGACATTAAATCCGTAGCACAAAATAATATGCAAAAAGTCAAGTGAGTGGCGCCGAAATAGTCTGTTGAGCGACTGTAGCTAGCTCATCGGCCATTTTCTTTGTTTCCAAAGCAGTGTCAAGATTATCATTCCCACGTAGACTGTAAGTCATCTGGACGTCCGCGAGAGGAATCGTGGCATGTTGTAATAAGCAGGTGTGGAAAGTGACACAGCAGGTGCAAAATGTCTTGACACCAGCAGCAAGTTAGCATGACTCTGCTGTTGCTGCTTGTGCGCTTTGTCGCCACCTCATGGAGTTGCAGGGAAACTGATAAGGGCGTTGATTTCGACTCTACATGTAGCACGTTGAGTCACATTTTTATGGAAGTGCTCACTGGGTTGACAGGACCAGCAAACTAGACTGTGGCTGCTCAAACAGAGTTCACACACACACACACACACACTGTACTTTCTCTTCTGTTTCTTCGATGTTTGATTAGCAGCAGTTCTGAAAAAATCTGTTCCCGTGTTGGTCACATGGATGAAGAATTTATACCAAGTGGTTTAATCAATGTCTCGTCTTCTCTTTTTGTTGGTTTTAGCTGAATATGATAATGTTACCATAATAGCATCCTAAAGTGTGCAGTACAAAACCTGATGGCTGGATTGTGAAGTTGTTCTCCATGTTAAATTTCTAGTAAACACACTGGAACTGGCTCTTTTAATAATAAAAAACGATAAATATGACTTTGCGGGAATGTTTCTTCCTTCAGTGTACTGTGATATTCAATGATTTCCCCCACCTACAGATATATAACAGCAACACATACAGTAGATTATGAAAGATGCTTGGTTTATATTGGTCCCAGTTAAGTGGAGTGTGCTGAAAGCTGCCCTGAACTCAAACACCCACATCAATAGACCGAAGCGCTGTGATTGGCCGAGGCACAGCCTGCTGACTGATCATCAACCCTTTCTGAATGAAGTTATGAGTGTGTATTTGGAAATCATTGAACAGTTACATTATAATCAATAGAACCGGCCGATTGCAATTGTTGATTCAGATTATCACCCTACCCAGATCTGCACTGTTCATCATTACATAAGAGTTAGATTGGGATACACTGAAGAGTGATTACGTACCCGATGGTGGGGGGGTGGGGGTGCAGATCGACCACTGGGCTCTTACATGAGGTGTTAGGGAGAGGTTACAGCACACTGTCAGTATGTGCCCAACAAACTGCCAGCAAAAAGTAAGGGACAGCAGGAACATGTGTGTTTGAGGTTCAGTATTACATGTCAGGATCCTGTTGAATCCTCAGCCACTGTAGACAACCATTTTGACATGAAACAGCAGGTAAGCACAGGTGTTACTAATGACATTAATTAAAGATCTGTTCCATTCAAGTCTGGAACAGAACCTTCATTAATGTCATTAGTTCACATCAAACATAACTTGTTGGTATTTTTAAAAGGTCCCAATTCAGTCAAAGGTTTTGCTGCAGTAATGTAAGTATGAGAAATTTGGGGACTTCAAATAATGCTGAATAATAGAGATGCTGTTTATGGAATAGACTTCAAGATCTATTTTTAAACTCAATAACTTAAAACTGATATCATAATACTTATAATGTTACTGGGGGAGGGGCGTGCTGAACGTTTAAATGGTGAAGGGTTGTTGGGAAATGAAGGCTACAAACCTGCAGCTTAACTGTGAGCAAATCTGCTGCCATCGCTTTGCTTTGTGCTCAGATGTAAATCAGCCTACATGAAATAATTAACCTATTGATTGCTGCATTATCATCTGTAGTGCTTCACCCTTTCACCTTTCATGCACCAGCTCTGTTTAAAAGGCCGCGTCTAAGTGTCTGCTCAGTTTGAACCTCATGACTCTGACTGAGGTATGCAGTCCTCTACTCACTGCCCATCATGGTCAGATAATGCATCATGCCTCTTTTAACTCCGTTTTTTTTTTTTTTTCCAATATCAACACCACAGTCACAGTCACAGCTACACTTGAAACCCATCCAGCATTTCAGTGTGGGTCTCATTGTTAAATCAATGACCCAAATGGGTTGAAATAAAAATCTTATACCAACATTGTTTCAGGCTCTATTGACGACAAACCCATGCAGACACAAAATTATGCTACACGCTGCATGGAACTGAATCAGCAGTGAATCGTCTGTCTTTTTGAAGTCGATTCTTTTTGCAGTCTATGGTTTATGTGGCCTGGGTCACACGCTTTTTATTTGAATCTATACAACCATGTTCAGACCAGGCTTCCATTCATTTTATAGGACAAATCAAGATTTTTTTATACTTAAATGCAGAAATTTAGCTAAACATTGATTTACATGTGCTTGCCAGACTGAAAATTTTACATTCAGTGTGTAATGATGTAACTCAAACTGTATTCAGCTAACAGGAACAGGCTTGAGGTCTCCAGGCATAGGAAGCCCCTGTGTGCCATAGCGAGAATTAAGCACCAGTTAATTAATTATCGACAATTAATTAAAACACATTAAGAACACTTCTGAAAATGGTTAATTAAACATTCAATTACTTCGATCAATAATTTAAATTCCGATTACTTTCTTTGTTTGAGACATTGAATTAATCGATTTGCTTTTCTTTGTTTGTTTTTAAAACGGCATTTAAAGTTTACATTTGTTTTTTTTCCCATTTACCACTTGATTTCCCAACTCCTTTTCAATTTGAAAATTAATTTGCATATTGTTTTATCATTGGATTTTTTTTAATTGGATGGCACAATGTTATTAGATGACTTTCACTTATTAGATGCAATACATTCACAGTCCCACACTAATTATAACAGAACATAATGTGTAGAGATGTAGCAGCAGCTCCCATCTGGTAATTCTTTTTGAGACATCGCTTGCAATTATGTAGCAGTTTGTACCTGCTGGCAACTTGAGGACACAAGCACCGACTGCTGAATGTTGCTTTTGGCTGCAGGCCTCGTTATCTATTTCCCCATTTTTTAAATGAAAATATTTCTCTGATCATAGAAAAGTCACCCACCAAAGTATGGCACATACTTAAGTAATAAACCAGCTGAAGTAGATTATGTTACTTTACTGTTGTATTATTATATTGTTACTTTATGTTATATTACTTATCAGAGTTTGTGTCTGGACCTAAAGATGGATCATATGAGTGGTATCAAAAGCTACAAGCAATGTTTGCTGTTGAAAAAAAAAAAAGTTTTACTTTGTATTAGCTTGCTCACAGGCTTTTAAGTTGCAGAATTAGTTTTGGTTTTCAAGAAAAATCATCATCAAAATGTCAAAAAGTTGAAAAACAGTGAAGGTGGGTAATGTAGTTCCCTGCCTTTCGAAGCTATAATGGAAGCTACCTGCCTCATAACATGCAGATTAATTATTAATTATGAAAATACAAATTGGCTTGCTTTACTCTACAAAATAGTATCTTAGTGTGGGTTGTGAGAAGATTGAAGGAGAAAATAGGATCTGGTGGTGTTGGTGCTTTTGAGACAGCTTTTGAGACAGTTGTGATGAAGCAGAGGTGGTTGTAGCTCTACAGCTGATGATCGATTGCCTGTTTGCAGCATTAGAGTCCACCGTTAAACATCACTCTTTCAACTCATAACAGATATTCTGCAGTTTTGTTACAGATTTAATAAAAAAAAATAGTTATACAGTTATACATTTATGAAAATGGTGCAGTTGATATTTGAAATTCATAATGCCCTGGCATAATAAAGGTCAGATATCAATTTCAGCTGAGATTGGTGATATGCTTCTTCCAATTCACAGCCATGACTTTTCCAGCTCTTGCATGTATGATTTCAGAAAATCATTTAAATGTCAGTGTGTCCATTTAAAATTCAATAGTCTGCCGCGGCCTGGGCTACATGGAGGGCTCCAGATGGGTGCAGTTTGATTGCAACTTCACTTGTCTGAGCCCCCCCAGAGGAATTAGTTTGCATAAAGGTTTGAAAATGATTTACACTGAATTTACTTGGTAAAAAAAAAAAACTTGCCTCACTTATTTCTCACAATTACAAGATGCACGGAGGTCCTTCCAAACATGTGAAATAAATCTAAATCACATCTGTCCAGATGGTGCTGTAGAGACCATCTCATCAGATAAAGTTCTTCAATATTAGTTTCTGTCCATTTAAGCTGCACTGAAAACAGCTCATTGGGGTTGTGCTCCAAGTCAGCGATGCAGCCAAACCTGCCAGCATCATCCAGCAGATGGAGTCGTTGCCCTGCAGTGTCAGCTTATGGATCGCCAACACTGCTGTTCACTCTCCCCTTCTCAGGTCTGCTGGTCGCTCACATCTCTGGTAGCCTAATAAATAATAAAATTAGCAATATTAAATGAAGGACAACGTCTCTCAGTCTATTTTACGTTGCCAGTTCACTCATTTGAGGAAACATAAAATATAGGTTATAATGTCTAATTACTTGATCTCTAGTTAAAAGAGTAATAAATAACATATTGAGCTCAGTGAGTGTGAAATAAACTCAATTCATTCAGTTAGATTCATGCAGTGGAAGTCCTATTATGTGAAGCTTCATACCGTAGGTGTTCTGTCCAAAACCGCATGCGTCTAGACAACAAGATTTACACAGCACAGAAATGGTTAATAAACCGGAAACAGAGAGGCCCTGGACTTTCATGTCATTACATTACATGCTGATGAGGAGAAATGGTTAAAAAACAAACAGCCAAGGAGATATATGGGTCATTTGTCTGATATTTAAACTGACAGTTGACACTTGAAAACAGTAATTAGCATATATTTGGGTGACTGGAAACATAAGAAACAAACAAAGGATTTTTAAGCTGAAAAAATTAGAGCATGTACTGTCCTTAATGGAAGCAGAAGCACAGTGAGCTGTTGTCATCACTTTTGGCCTCTACTCGTTTTCCATGTCTTCACCCGCCTTTAACCTTGACCTCTCAAATGGTCTGGAGTGAGCTCAGTGAAAGGTAATGAAATGGGAATATTAAAAGAGTAATGACAGCAAGAAATAGCCTGCACCCCATCATTTAACATAACCTAAATATTTAATGCACTAGCATTCTGGGCCAGCCAGGTCACATTTATTTATAAAGTGTCTTTAAATGTTCCAGATCATTTACCATATAAATCTATTTCCAAATATTATGGCTAAGTATAGTAATCTTAAATAGGCTTTACAAATAAATAGTTTAGTTATTGGGATATTTCTTGCATGAATTTGAAGAACACCAAACATGGAACAGTCACAAGACTGGCATCTGATTGGCAGACAGCTCCAATTTCACTGCTTTGAATGAATTGGATGTAGGCTGGAGGCGTAAGCGATGGAGGCTGAAAAGAGAAGCACTCTTTAAGGTAAATTGTGAGAATGGACTGGGAGCAAATTGAGTAAGATTTCCTGTTTGAAATGTAATATCGATGCATAGGAGAAAGCACTAGAGATCCAGACTGGATCCAGTGCAATCCAATACTAATTTGTCATTATAAATAGTCTATTAACATGTCACAGCTATGGAGACTAATCTGAGAATTGGCAATTGGAATTTCTGGCATTTTCTTTCGTTTCACAATACAACAACTGTTACCTTGTAAACACAGAAGGAAAACACCCTGCCTTAAGAGGGATTTTCAGTAACCAGTTTTGGTTTCACAATATTTTATTGCTGGTCAAAAACTGATTAGAGAGAAGGTGGATAAAGAATAATGTCATGAAAAAACGCATTACTAATCAACACACTGTAACTCATGTGACTATGGGCAGGTATTTAAAGACAAAAAAGTTTAAATTAAATTAAATTAAATCAATTTCTCAGTCCCTTGGTGAGTCTTACATGGAGAAACATCGGGAAAAGCGACTTTTCTCTGAACTGGTGCACCTACGGCAACTAGAAAGGACATTTTAAAAAGAAAACGTGTGGAGCGATGCCATTCCTTTCCTTTCTACATCAGAGATGTTCGAAAAGAGAGAAGATGCGCCACCAGCGGAAAATGAAGTAACGGACAGCATGACGCCATTAATGTAGAATACTAGCCTAGCAAAGATGGCGTAGACTTACACAGACAGGTATTACCACATAATATTTTTCTGCATTTTTCTATTTTCTGCAAAACTGGTGAATAACCTTTGATAAAAAAAAAAATATATTGCAAGTAAAAACGTCTGGACTAAGAGAAAGGATTGACAAGGACTACAATAGGTTCTGAAATTCTGTTATGCATACATAAGCAGGCTAGCATCTCCAAATAAGTGTCCAATTGGAACCCATTCATTCTTTTAAGCCGTTGCTATGACAGTGAGCACCTCTTCCGCGCGACTTTCCCATGATTCCTCAGCAATGCATTCAAATGGCGTAACGCAACGCCGAGCCACTCTCTCCTCTAAAGGCTCTTTGGTCTCTTTGGTCTGAGCGCATCATAAGAGCCGCCAAGTACTGACACATACATAAATAGACTGTATTATTTCTCCATCGACGGTAGTTTTTTAAAATCGTCATAACGGCATATATCTCTCTTACGAAACACATTTTTTCCATGACATACAATGCCTGTATTTAAAGATATTGCTAGGCTATCGTTTGAGAAATCACTCATGATGTAAAATACTAAACCAGACTGCAGCAGTCCCCATAGCAACAGAGGAGAGGGTGGGCATCACAAGAGCACCGTGGGTCAGAAATAGCGTATGATTTAGGTTATTATGATGCACGTCCCAGGCTGTATTTAGTCTTAATGCTAAAAACAACGCCACAAGACATGATAATCTTGTTTCATAGCAATGCTTGAACCTGAAATATTCCACTTGCCCCCAATTTCCCAGCAAAGATATGGTATGATCCACCCTCATAAGAAAAAATGTTCACCAATGGCTTCCCCTCCCTTCGCCTGGCAGGTACCACTCACTGCTGAGGGGCGATCCTATCCATGTAGCACAGATCTAGTGCTCATTGTAGCAGAATTGCAGTGCACTGGACTGTACAGAGCAGGGTACCATCAAGGCTGTTGTCTGTGAGGGGTGGGGTCCAGCTACACTGATATCACACAAACATATAAGCTGAGAGAGGGTGAGAGGAAAAAAAGAGATCCAGAGAGAAGAGGGGGGAAGATTGCACCTGAAGAGGAATATAATACGGGTAAGGAAAAAAAATGGGGTTTGTGAAGGGAGAGGGATGAGAAAATGGGGAGAGGTCCAGAATGGTTCAAATGGATTCGGTGCTTTGCTGGTCTGCCTCTTTTTCTTGTTGACAATCCATCTTTCCTCATTCCTTCTCTATCTGTTCTACATTTTTTCCAAGAGTGTATGCATGTTTACTCTTCATTTTTGTAAAACTATTGTGTGGCTGCTGTGTCCATATGCATTCAGAATTTGATATTTCTGTGATATGTTAATTCCTGCTTATAGTGGGGGACTCTGTGTGGGCCATGGAGAATATGTGTGTGCATTTGGCCCAGTTTGTAGGTTTCTGTTGCATTTGGATTTTTTTTCTTGGGCCTTTGAAAATGGCTTAATATAGTAGTGCCTATTCTATGACAAAATATTGATTGATATTTATATTGTATTATTGCAGATTGACTGGCATGATTTTTGCTTTGCACCAAAAACTGACAGCTATTTGGCCGGAAAATCTAAATTACAGATATATTTTATGCCTTTTTGAGCATAACTTGTGTCAAACATCATTTAATGATGTTATGCTTTATTTTGAGATAAAACTTTGTCTCATGAGGTGAACCTGAATAGTAATTTACAGACATTGCTCATATCAGGAAGCGCCTAGAAACTAATACTGCTATTAATAAACCAAGGACTGTGAATAGGAAATGTCAACATCAAAACCACAATTCAAATATTACTATTTGCAAATTTCATCTGTTTTGAACCAGATTTATTCAATTTGCTAGAGTGAAGTATTATGTTATAGGGATAGTATAGTAATATAGGGTAAAGAGTAGTAGATCTGTTGTCCCTTATGGACAGGGTTGTGTAGAGAAAAATTAAATGGTGATGATTTCTCAAAACGCAAAATATTCAGTTTAAATATTATTACATTTGTGGATTTTTCCGTCACCCATGGGCCTGCTGTAGGATGAAAGGAGACACCCCAGTGAATAGCACCATGAGTGTCGGGCAAGCCAGGAAGCTGGTGGAGCAGTTGAAGATAGAGGCCAGTTTTTGCAGGATAAAGGTAAGACAGATCCAGTGTTTCAAATTCAAATATGAACCATGCTGTTCAAAGCCATAATCTATAATGTATATTATCCAAATGTAAACAAAGCGGTGACTGGATCACCAAAAACAAAGACGTGGATTAGAGAGTGTGTTTTCAGTCTCAAGTCTCAAGTGAATGGACAGGCCTCTTGATCCAGGGGCCAGACATTCAAATATGTATGTGCAACTGAAACGTGTCTAGACATCAGCTAAATCTTAGTTTTAGTGCAAATAAAAGCTGTATGGTTTGCTTATATTGGCAAAGTTTCTAAATTATTTTGAATTATATTATAGTATAGGCTATTATTATACAATGAGCTATAGCATTTTAAAAAGTTACCAAAAGCCTTTTTACCAACTACAAATCCAAAGACAGCACCCAACAGAGAAATCTTTGCTGTATTTATGAGAGGCCTCTCATGTGTATATGTTCCCATGTTGCAATAGGTCATTTACATATCCCTAATTGTTATTCATGAGTCCTATTAACCAATTGCATGAGGCTGCTAATATAATTGAATGAGCAGGAGAGAACTTTATTTTGCAGTTGCTCCTGTTTTGTGCAGGTGAAACTTGACAAAGTCTGATGCTGCTAGAAGGAGCAGAGGTCAAACCTAAAGGACAGCACTGGTATCATTTTGTTTTTGGCAAAACTCCATCACCAATGTTGGGGCTGCAGACACAGAAGAACACTGGTGACTTTCTCAAATGCTCTTTAAGTCAAGGTTATGTCTCCTGTTGGACATTTTCCAGGTGTTACTTCCCTCCATCATATTCCTAATGGCATCAAAAACAACTTGCAGCGTCACACTGCCTGTTTGAAAAGGACAGTCCGTCAGTGCAAATGGGAAGCGGAGGATTAAAGTATCAAGCATTATATTACAACACTAATATTGTAGTGTTTTATCAGTACTATTTTGGTTTCCTCTTACCTCTGGTTGCTAAGAGGCCAAACAATATTTTATTGCAATAAATACTAGATTTGGGTTGAAAGTTTTGCCCTGAACAGATGTAAGCAAAAGTTTGAACCAGCAGCAGTGTTCACTGCCTCCAGGACTCTTCTTGCCTGCGCTCAGCAGAGAGGACAAGGTCCTTTCTTCTGTCAACTCTTTAACACCTTCATGTGTAATTTCCACCAATTCAAGCACAGGTAGACAGAAACGACATGTCTTGTTCAGCAGTAAACATGTTTCAATTGACATATTTACTGTTGAACAAGAAGTAAATCCTCTGTCAGGGCAGAGGAGAGCAGGAGGTCACAAAGTATATCTAACATATGTGACTGTTGCAGTGTCACTTGAATCCACGCCTCTACACTGTATATGCTGGTTTCACAACTGGATTATGCCTAGTCAGAGATTTTGACCACCAAGATGGACTTCTGAGGTGAAGAAACTTAATTCAGCTTTCATAGTCTCAATTTAAGAAGATATAGTTCTGGATTAAATCAGATGGACTGTACAGAATAAAATTAATGGTATTCCAGGATTAAATGTTAGCTCCCTTGCAGTGGCAGTGCAGGAAAATAGAACCACTTGTAAATGCACATTAGTCCAGGATTTTGATGATGATAATAATGCATACGGATGACTTTCTGCAGAATGTTAACATCAATATTATTTGTGCAGTCAAAATACTGCCATAATTGTATCATTACACACACTGTATATATTTTTTTCATAATTAATTCCAGTATTTCAAACCGTATACATATTTATATTTTGTAATTTTAGATATTCACATATTTCACCATAACTAATCCATATTGAAGTAAGCAAGTGATATCTGTACAGAACAATTCTAAGCAACTACAAGTAAGAATATGTAGTAGGCAAAATCCAAACTCTTTTCCATACTTTGCACTCATACTCCACTTAACCAATTCCAAACTGTCAGGTCTCTATTTTTATTGCTTATATTCTATTTTAGTGCTGATGTTCTATTTTTCTTTTTTTCACATTGCAACCTATCACTTTTGCTGCTGCAGCAATCCAATTTCCCCACATGGATCAATGAACCCCCATCTTATTTTACCTTACCTTATGTTTATTAACTTTCATCTCATCTGATGTTATGTTGTTTTATCTTATGTTATCTTACTTCTAGACACAATTGTTTTCATTTCTAGTCATTTAAAATTCAAATTTTTTGTACTTTTTCCAATTTGATGTAGAAGTATTTAATTAGTCTTAACTGTGTCATTTCAGTGGCTGTCTAAAGTCATCCTTGTATGATGCAAATGTCTAATCTTCAGTCACATGACCTGATGTCACGTTTTACCTGTTTTAAAAGTCATGAGTGTGGACTCAGTTTAGATGTTCTGATGCTGATTTAGTTCACAAGAACAAACCTGCTTCAGAAAAGTTTCATTATCCTATCAGAGTTTTTAAATCTCAACTCCCTTCATGTGAACACGTAACTATTGACATGTGTTGTCCTCAGACTTATATAGTTCAGGGATGTGTTTCACAGATAAGTACTAAATATAGTTGTAGACTAATAACATGACTTTTCAGCGTTAATCTCCTTTGTAAATCAGTTTAGTCTGGTGTGAGAGGTTTATTCCCTGTTTGTGAAACTGTCAGTGAAAGCCCTGCAGTGACAAACTGAACCAGAGAACTATGGATCCTTTAATTATTGGTTAAAAAAATCCATAAAGCAGTGATACTAAAAGAAAAGACAGGAACTGAGAAAAGATGAAACACACTTACACTTAAACACTGAAAACTTACCAATGCATGTCAACTTAAGGGTCTTCATCAGCATTGTGTAGTCAGCATTTCAATAAAAAAAAAAATGCTTTCATCTACATTTCACATGTGGGAAATGGCATGACCCTAAATAGAACAGATGGATCTGCCTAGACAAGAGAGAGAGAGAGTGGGAGAGAGGAAAAAACAGAAATTGAAGAGAAATGAGAAGAAGACTGAAAGAACATAAATAAAATATATTTATAAAATATATTTACATACACGCAACATCTAATCAATATGACAAGAAAATGTAACAGCCAATAATACAACAGATACAGAATATACAAACAAAAATTGGGGCCCTGTGGAAACTAGAAGAGGAAATGAGGATAATCCACTTCTTTAGACCAGAGGAGATAGCTTTTAAATGGACTGTCCAAAAAGTTTTCAATCTTTTAAAACACTTTTTTGGTGGCAAATAACTTTCTTAAAAGTTTTTTGGCATCAGATTAAGTCAACCTGTCCCTCCAAAGCAGCATCTGTGTGTTTATATCATAGAAATCATCTAAGAACATATGTAAATTTTATGGTTTATATCAGACACAAGCAGGGCTTTTCCAATGTCCTAATCCTGCTGTGTTACACCTATCAGCCACAATAAATAATAAACACTTACCTGGTCAGTTGATGTAACAAAAATGATGGCAAGAGACTGATACATTAATTAAATGAGAGATTAGGTCAAGATTAACTTTGTTATTGATGTAACCAGTGAAATGGACAAAAGACAGTTTATTTCTGACCCAGTTCTTGATACGATGTGATCTAATCTGAGGTGTTCATAATCTGTGTTGAATCTGACCCTCCTCTTCCTCGCCTGCAGGTATCAAAGGCGGCAGCCGACCTGATGGCGTACTGCGACGCACACGCCTGTGACGACCCCCTCATCACCCCCGTGCCCACCTCAGAGAACCCTTTCAGGGAGAAGAAGTTTTTCTGTGCTCTCCTTTAAGACCAAAATCAGGGATTGTTGTGATAAAAAAAAAAGTACAACTGTACAGTATGTACATGTATGTACAGGATGTACATGTACTTCAAATCTAAATAACACATCAATGTACAATAGTAACCTTGCATAAAAGCTGCCGATGTACAGTACATACTCAACTACAAAATGTCTTGAGCTAAATTTCATAACTGCTAGTCTTGATGTTAGAAGGGGGAGAGACATAATATTATGGGAATTCCTGACAAAACGTAACCATTATCAATAAAGAATCGTTGAGTTATTGAGACCCAAACAAACAGCCCTAACTTGGTTGAAACCATGTACATCTCATGTTCAGATGCATTACAGGTAACTGCCAAAAAGGAAACACTGACATCAAGTGTCTTAAAAGGGTGTTGCTCCGCCACAAAGTCACAAAAACAGCTTCAGCGAGCCTTAGTATAGATCCTGCAAGTGTCTGAAACTCTAATGGGGACGCTATAACGATCCTGAATAAAAAAACAAGAATAAAATTTTAAAAAAGAAAGAAAAAAAAGGCTCCTCCATTAAGGTATTCGGATCATGGTGGTGCTAAATGCTGTCTCAGATGCTGCTCTGATAAGCAGTTGCTGCGTCTCCAATAAATACTTCTGAGAAATGGCAACTGAGACAGGCTATTTGCTGGGCTTTCTCGCTCTTCGGATCATTTTTGTGGGGTTGACATGAGGTAACAGAGACGGCCATTGCCAACACTTTACATTGTTTCCGTGCTCTTTGAACCATTTCATAAATCCACTTGTGCCCAGTAGATGGAGGTAATCTCATCCTGTAGCCATCCGTCTTCCATCAGGAGAGAAACAAGGTGAGAGGTGATCATTAAGGATAGATTTTTTCTCCCCCCTTTTTGCTCTTTAGGGATTTCAATAAACCTTGAGTTGCATCCCGCCTATTTTGTATTCCTCATTTACCAAGGTGTGTGCTCTATTTTGGCAGTTACTTGTATCTACCAAGGACAACAGCTGATTGTGAGTGGAGAGTAATCACCCTTTCAAGGTTTTGTTATGTTGAAACATTTCAGTCATTTCTATACTGTTGCTGTAGTGTGTGAGCGTGTGCGTGTATGTATGTATAGGTGCTACTGTGAAACTTCAAGCAACAAATCTGAGCATTTGGTCACTGTTTAAAATCAAGATTTTATAGTTCAATATAGCACACAGACCCAAAACATTCCAATGGTTATGGATCTATAACTAATCTAAGCCATTTAAGCAAAATCAGCTATTGGGTTATTATGAGTCTGTCACATTAACAGTTTTCTATTTGTTTCAGGCGAGAATAAATACAGCTGTTACAAAGTACTTTTACAGACAGGTGTACATTGTCATTTGAGCACATTGAGGTCTGAGAGCTTTTCTAGAGCAGCGGTTCCCAAAGTGGGGTCCTCCAACCGAACTCGGCCGCCCCCCCAGCAAACTGAAGAATTGTTTCATATCTCAATTATTTACATTTGTTTAAAGAGTGTGAGAAAATGACGTAGGAACATCTATATTTGACATTGCACTTTCCCCATGGTTATTTCCCCATAGCCATGTTGTTTAGTTCTGTACCAAATCATATCCATCAATAACAAAAATACTGTCAACGGAGATAAAAGTCACATTAAACAAGGGTTCATGGCCTGGGAATACCCTTCAAATGAAAACTGTTTGGGAACCCCTGCTCTAGAGACCGTTTCATAAGTTGACCATTGTACTTCAGATTTCTTGCAAAAATTAAATTCAGAGCTTTGGCTACCAAAAAAAAAAATAATAATAACCATGGAATATCAAGCATTGAAATAAAAGCTCCTGTCACCACACGTTTTCATTTTGTTTCATTTCATTTAATTAAAAAATCCACCTTTTAATGAACATGTTAATAAAATAAAATCAGTCCAAATCTGACACTTTGCCCTTCAAACGTTTTAATAAGAGCAATATAAAAAAAACACAATGCCTTCACAATCAAACACATCAGCCAGTGTGTCAACAAGCAGCATCTATTGAACGCTCTTAGGAAACTGCTACAGAAGGGTGTTTTTTTGTTTGTTTTGTTTTGTGGGTGCAAGCATCAAATTATGAATGGAGGATAGACTATGTGACACTGGGTAAGCAGCCTGGATGTCTCCATGCACTAATCAATAACTCAAGGCTCATTGACTCACTAAAATGTTACAGCTAACATGCATTAAGGCATCTCACATGTAGAAAATATAATACCAAGCTACTAGATTAAAATCAATAAATGTATGACCACTTGACTAATTTAGGCTTGTTGGTGTCTAAAATACATATAAGATGGTATACTATTTTCATTTAAAGCCAATGGAAAATGATTATTCCTTCTTTTTAATCTCAAGAGGTATAAGATAGCTTATTGTACTTATACTGAGTGAAGTCAAATATAGGACTGGATGGGTTTTTCCTTCATTCCTGTCTGTGGGTTTTAGCTTCACAGGGTGAGACTGGTGCAGTTAAACATCTCTGAATTATTATCTCTCTAAAACAATAAATGAGCACAACTAATAGACTAGTTTAGCCATGTAATCACGGTATACAAAAAAATTACTTCCTGATGCATCACGGGTCAAAACACACTTGACATGGATGTCAGGCTGTCAGGTGCAAAATGGATTTCCTCTGTGGAGCAAAGCTGGCAGTTTTATCTTGCTTTCTTACTCGACAAACACTTGTAAGAACACTGTTTGGATGTCAAAGCTACACTCATCAGCAGTATTTTGACACGTTTTGGGCAGTGTTTAAATTTGCTGCTTCCACATCTTTATTTTTACATGTTTGCATTCAGTTTCAAATAGGCTGCAAAGTTGACAACGAGGGCTTTAAAAGTTTGGACATTTAAATCATTCGTTCTATAGAAGAATGAGAAACATGGTCAATTTGTCCAGGCAGACCAGTCTCAGCACCTGTTCTGACATTGTTCACAAATATTACTTCACATCAATCACATCTTATAAAAGCCACTTCAAATTTTTGACAGGTGATGCACCCCTACATGAAAAGGTTTAAATATATAATCAGTGGGTTTTAATTGCCACTCCAGTCTCGGTTAATTGCTAACATGGTAGTAACCAGCCTATAAAAATACCATTTTACATTGATTTTCCACTGGCTTTAAATGAAAGAGGCAAACAGTGGCAAACAGTCAGAATTGAAGATGAGTACAAATACATAATATTGTCTTTTGGATTGTACAGATAACTTGTCACCTTTCACAGAAAGAAATATGTGCTGAACTAAAACACATTAAAATGTTTCTGTGAGGCTAAAATGTTTCATTTTACAACAAGCCAGCATTAGGGAGCATTATGATATGCCCAGTGAATAACTATATCAATGAATAAACCATTAAAGGAAAATCCATCCAAAACACAAGCACGAGAGTTATTCCAGTGATCTTGGAGGTCAATATTGTGACGAATAGCCGTCTCCAAAAGCTAGAAACTAGAGAAAAGATTTTAATGTCATGTCTTCAAGACGCAAGAGTGCATGCTCTCTAGTTTCATGCTTTTATTTATTTATTTTTTGGGTGGGTGGTAGAAACACACTTATGAATTCTGTTCTGGATGGATTTTGGCTCAAAGGACTAATATTACAGTAACAACTGTAGATATATACTTCAAAACAAGCTAACTTTATTAACCCCTATTACTGTATACAGTGTCAGTTTGTATGTGGTGTAGCTGAGTTGATTCACTGAAGAGGTAATGTACAGTTGGGACTTTAAAAGTAGAAAACAAAGACAAAGAAACGGAAGAAGACGCTTTATAGGAAGGAGTCACACCATTCGCGAAGACAGCCGTAGCAGTCACCTTGCTGTTTGGCGTTTGCCCCGCATGTGTCCTTCAGCCAGTCCCGGAAAAGCTCCTCATCTTTCTTTAGCACCAGAAACTGCCCAAGGACGACGTACGCCTGTGATGGTAGAGGTGAGGAGGAGGGAGAGAAATTAACTAACAATGAACTGGAAGGTTCACAACAATAAGAATGAGGAATGCAACTATTATGTCGCAGCTTTTATGCAAATGCTATTGAATGCAAATGGATTTTGAGTATCTTGAATAGCTAAATATGAATAAAATGTCTAGCCATCCATTTTCCATACATACATATGTTTATAGTGCATAAAAATATGACGCAATGAACTTTGCATCACCTTGTCAAAGCCTTTTTCCTCCAGTCTTTTGCCAAGAACCTCGCCGATGCCCGCAAGAGCCATGACGGACTTCTCACCCATGGGCTCAGCCACAAAATCTTTGTGTTTCTGGGATGTCGATGACATGGCTGCTGTGTTAACCTTCACAGATCACGACTACTGAGCTATAAAGCAAAGAAGACAATGGAAATTAAATACACAACACTTTCCATCAGAGCATAGACTTGATTGAATTGATTGACCAATCAAAAGTAAAGTTTCACATTTAATATTTGTATTCAAACAAAAACATAAACAACTTCCTCAGTATTCTGCTACAGTGCCCATCTAGCATGAGCCTCGACTTCAACTTTAATGGTAAACACATTCTCATTAAAATGGGAGTTGTGAAACATTTTCCAGCAAATTTTTGTTATATAGTAGTTTGTCTTTATCATAAATGTTATCTAACTGCTAATCTTAAACGTCTATTACATATCACTGCCATGTAGCACCAAAATTAACAGTATTAATATGCATTTGTCCACATCCAAACAGAGGATGAGGCTGTTAAAACAGAACAAAGTCTAATGGTGCTGCCACTTTCTTCTCAACTTGTGTTGATAAAAACCTTTATTCATATGGCACAAATGATGTATCAGTGTTTTACAAATAAAAAATAATAATGCTGATTTGATAAAAAAACAAAAAACAAAACATACATTGCTTTGAAACAAGCTGGTAAACACAACACAAATATGACAATAAAATAAGGAAACGAGTTATATAAAATCCTGACAGGTGTTAAAGCGGTTGACTAATCCGGTTATTCAAGAAACCTGTTTTTAAGTTGATGCAAGTGCATGTCACACCTCAGTAGGTGCCTGGCTCTTGGCTGATTCATGCTTCTTGCAAACACAAATACAATTGACTGCAATGACATAATTCTAAGACTGAAATTACAACACACCACACAACTCCAGTGAGGATTGGCTGAACAAAGAGAAACTAAAACCAGGGTCTGGTTCTGCTGGGGGGGTTTTTGTTGGGGGATTTGGAGAGCTGAATCTTACTACCATGGCATGATGTTAGTTTTCAGGTGTAAGGTCGTCATGAAAGCATGCCCTGGCAAATGGACTACACATCTGAATTTATACAGTTTGCACACATCAAACCACACACCAAGATTCAGATTCACCCAGTGTTATAATGCACTGGATGCTATATGATTAGTAAGAGAGCCGCCTTTTCTTTCTCATGTATTTGAAGTAACCTACTATTGCTTAGATAAAGTGGGTAGCTGGCAGCCTATTTTGTCTATGAGCACCAGCGGGGAACAGAATATTCTAGTTATTGGTTTATTCATGGAAAAGGGGGGACTCAATAGCAGGGCAAAAGTACATGTAAGCTGCTTGATTAAACCTTAACACGAATATGGTCAATGGCCTGGTTAATCTGTAAATAGACAGCAAAAGCATCCACTGACTTTAATACAAAAAGAACCAACACAACAGCAATACATCAGTTAGGGACACACCTTTGAGTATTTTTGGGTGACTCACTCACTCACAATCAACTTTTGCATATATATCTATTGAAACTAGAAAAAATTGTGTGGATGAGTGGATGACCAAACATAGCCATATATACATATATATAGCCATATATAAGTACATGTAATGTACTTAAAACATACTGTTAGTTTTAAATCAAATCACAAATCCAGTTCTGATCATAATCACTAGGAAAAAGGGTGCACCAGAAGGGGACGCCACAAAATGCACAATGTCGGAAATTACGTCATGTGCAACTTGGCGGTCCCATGTCACAATAAAAAAAATATATGATAAACATTTCAATGAAACAAGAGCAAGTTAACACAAGCAGTTAATTTCTCACTGGACTAAAAGGCTCAGTGTTTGTACAATATTTAGTGTGATCTGGATAATCGCTAATACGCGCGCGATGCGAGATTTTAACTGACAAGCTGTTTATTTACTTAACTAATGTTAGCTAGTGCAACATCCAAACTGGCAAATTTGACAGCAAGTCAATGCCTAGACATCCTACACTGCATTTGTATTAATTTAACTACGCCAGCTGACAAAACACTACAGTTACCCTCCAAATGTTGAATGCGCGCGCACTGCATCTCAGCGCTAAAGGTAACGGTAGCTAATTAACGCAGCGAGCTAACGTTGGCTAGCAAGAGCTCCATACAGGGTAAATACCTGCAGTTTTATGGCGACTCGCCAATTCTTGACAGGGACACCGTTTACTATTTTAAGACATAACTTAATGGCCGAATAACGTTTGCTATATCGATGTGGTTAAAGCCAGGAACTTGAAGCTAAAGCATACTAGCTTAGCTTTCATGCGCATTCAAACTGTAGCCCAACTGAACTTCAGTGAACTTTGCTGCTGGCTATTCTCTACTTCTGTTGAAAAACACCATGCTGGCTTTTTCTCACAGCACACAATTTAATTTTACTACTGATGCTAAGATACTATGATAGGATGTATATTCGCTTACCTTTGTAATATCCTCTTCGGGGTAGTTGTTCACTACAGAGCCTATCTATCAGTGTATTCACCGGTGACCACAATGCAATGCGGCCGCCTTCAGCTCCAGATAAATTTACAAGCTTCGCACACCGACCCCTAACCCCGTGACACCCAGGGCTGAAGTTTTATTTGCCACTGGGATCTGAAGACATATTACCCAATCACTCAACTGCATTACAAGAGTAGTTTACAAGGCAATCAATACAGGATTCTGAAAAACCGTTTACTACCATATACTACAAGCAGCCTAATTTGTATGAAACAGCCCAATCCAGCCCATGAATCCAGTCACGAATTCCAAATTTTCGTTAATTTGATTCACAGGAATTTTTACCTGAGTGATGCAGTGACACTGTCAGCTTTCTTGAGGTACTGAATAATACGATATGTATGTGCTGTTGTTATTTATTGATGTGGATCCATACAAACAAAGAGTGCAGTCCACAACTCCTTATTTGGTGTTTGACAAGCTCGGTGTCCGTATGTTGAAACTACATTCCTGTTGCCCCAACTGGGGAAACCGCCGCCATTGGCATGATTTGCAAAAAATGTAATAACATGACTGAACAGATCTGAGTGAAAAAAAAGAAATGATCAGTACATTGGGCTGGACATCCAGGCTACAGCAAATCTGCTTGGGACAAACCTACGTAATTAAACTTACACACAGTAACAGTATAATAATACGTCTTTGCTTTAATCGTTGCTATGGGCCACATATGAAAGTATGGCAGTACAGGTAACCCTGTGAATTGTGGTATCATATAAATGCTGTCACAACTCAGTAACACAGCTTTAATGATTAGGCTACTTTAGATATGTCCTCAGACTAAATTTCAGTTAGAGTGGTCATAAAAGTACAGTTAGATGATGGCACCAAATTTCAAAAGCCCTTGTTTAGGATGATTAGATGGAGAAACAGACACATTTACTGTATCAATAATTAATTTAGAGCAATGTGTTTCTGCCTGGAGATCTGAATCTGTATCACAACTGACTGTGGGAAAGGAAATTGTATTTATTGGTAAGTTTACACATGATGGTCTTAGACATGTACAATTGTGCACTTCTGTAATCCATAAAGACTCTACAAATGCTCTCACAGTTTCATCTTCCTCATTTTGTCAGATGATCTCAGGCAGGAATTTGGCTCACATGCATACTTCTAGATCACAGGCATTTGCTTTCATTGTTGCATATAGGTGTGGCTGATACATTGTGTGAAGGCTTAAACCGTCGTAATAGCTGTTGCTACAAATACTTGTTTTGTTAGTGCTGTTCAGACATGCTTCAATAGATATCTAGTATGTCAGCATTACAGTTTGGTCTTTCTGATTTGATTGTATTATAGTCTTGATTTGCTTATATAACTCTGAGATTTCAAAATATACTTAACATACAGTAAGTTTATGATTAACATCAGTGTCCTCAAGCATAATTTATTATATGGTCCATAGTGTGGGAGGAAACAAGAAGAACACATACAAAAGCATTTATATGTAATATAGGACATGTAAGTGATTATTGCTTACAGGGTAAATTTTATTTACTTAAATCTGACAGTATACAGCGAAGGATGTACAGTCGTTTGGAGTGCTATTCATGTCACAATTGTGCGCATTAATAAGCTCTTTCTGTTTTTTGACATTAGCATCCATCTGACATTTGCATCCATCTTTGGGATGACAAGGAAGCTTGTAAAGGGTGTGCTAGGGTTTGTTAGTGCAAGTGTAACAGTAACTCAGGGTGTGTAACTGGGGTGTCGCTAAGCTCTGGATGAGCCTACAGCTCAGACAGGATGCTGGGGGCCAGGCTGCAGGTCAGACCGGTGCCATCAGGCTCCACGTTGATCTTCTTCACAACTCCATCCTCCACCAACATTGAATATCTGAAAGGCAAGATAAATTATAGTCTGATTTCTAGTTACACACTTAACAGTAGCTGAACAAACTGGATACTGAATTTGACTAGATCTGAATACTGAAGTGTTTTTAAAAGAGAGTTTTTGGCAGTTTGTTTTACAGTCTGGGAGGCAGGATGGCAAAGCCTGCAGAACAGTGCGCATATATTTTAACTGCAATCCTGTTCAATTGGGTTTAAAAAGGTCAGCAGTGTTGCCATGCTTTAAAAGTTAACTCTCAACATCTACTCTAAAACAAAAGGGTAACCATAGTATTAATGCTAAAAGTGGGGTGATGTGTAATTTCTTTGGCACTAGTTAAATCCTGATGGAATACCAGAAAACTGTTTTTATCAGTTTGTGTTTCAGGCTGCAGACATTTCTCAAGACAAGCAAGGCACAATATCTTGCAGACTGAAATACCAACTGATTAGGATACAATGAAGTATACTGTGTCCCTGCCTCTTTCTGTTTGGCACTGAGAAATGTGAGGCCAGTGGAAAACTTCAGCAGAAAGCTAATATGTTCATGTATCACAGGTGAACAATCCATCAAGGAACACTGATCAGAAGTTTGCTTAAGTTTGGACAATTTATTACTTGAAAAAAGGTCATTATTTTTTTAAGTGGTATAGTCAGTGTAATACAAATACTGATGTTATTGTATTGTTTATGTATGTATTGTTTATATCTGAGCCATGACAAGAGTCCTATGGCCAAGGACTGAAACTATCTAAAACACTTATCTGTGCACATGCTTGCCTCTATGTTGAACAAAACAAATAGAAATAAATATCCATCATGTTTAAAATGGCTTCGCAGTGATGATCAATAAACAGATCTTATCAGTCTTCTATACTGCAAAATTGAAATGAGCAGAGGGTGTCGTTACCTCTTGGATCGCTTGTTCCCAAGTACCTGCACAATCTGTTCACTGTCAAGTAACAGGTCAACTGCCTAGAAAGCAGAGAAAAAGAGAACAATATGGGCACACAGTCATAAGACATTAAATGAGAATTGTGTGAATCAGAGGATTCTGTTTTACCTGTGTGAATGCTCCTGTAGGATCAGCCAGCATGCGAACCTACAAAACAAAGAGGCAATGAGCTCCACACTTTTCAATGAATGTTAAAATTATCTAGGCACGCAAAAGTGTTGGACAAAAACAAGGCTGTTATTTCAACCTATTCAAACTTTTTTTTATTTTTTTCTCGCTGTGTATCCAGTCTCTCGTAGCTGGGCTACTTCTGGAGTCTGTGACGCAAAGAAACTGACATCCCGAGTGTGTTTGGGTTAATCTACTGATCATTCCCCTGTGTCAGCAGTGAAGCGCTGCAGCTGGGTCGCCATGGCTGTGCAGGCAGCGAAGTGAGAGACAGGAGAAACCGTGGCTATGAGGGAATTCAGTACACAGATACTGAATACTGCCAGATTACCTTTTCTCTGTTTGCTACATGATAAGAATGGGGACATATTACAAGATTACCAAGCCAATTTCCACCAGATTAATCCATCTTTAAGCATACAACCCACACTGACAGGACCTCTCCAGCTACAGCTCTAACCAAATCTTCTTTTTGTCTGTTTTTTCCACTGCGTATGATGAACTAAAGTTAATATTCTCACACATTCATTCACAACGGCTCATGTGACTTCCTGTGAGATTGGAGGGCCGAACGTCAGTGAGGTTTCAAGAATCAGCAGGAAAACCTTTGCTAAGTGACTCCCTGATGTCTAATAATCTAGTGTGAATACTTTAATCATAAAAAATCTGTGAAATTTGTGTGATGCAACTTCTTTGTAACATTAAGATTTTAAAAGTCCTCTGGTGCGTTCCCAGCCTAATACGCTCTGTTTGGGCAGTGATGATGTTAAACAGACTGGCAAATTAGCCAAAGGGGAATCCTCTATTGTCAAAGGCTACTGATCCTTACAGAATCTCAAATGGAGCCCCTCTGCAGCACTTCAACATCCAGGATGTGTGTTAAATCCATCTGTTTCATTCTAAGAATCTAAATTATGTGTGTGATCTATAAATGCTGTGAATTTCTGACCATTTGTTTCGTCAAACTTGTAATCTGACTTGATGCTGATATTCAGAGAGCCTGCTCATCATATACAAACTGCATGTGATACCTTGCCATCTGTTCCATGCTCCTTTCCCCAGGCAGCCATGACAAAGGCGTCATTGATGGAAACGCAGGCAACCTCCTGCACCCCTTTACTCCGCAAGTCCTCAATCTGCTGCACAAAACCTGGAAGATGAGTCTGAAAACAACGAGAGATGTGAGGTCAGAGGGTGCATGGAGTCACGTGCTCATGACATGGTGAGCACAGAGTGAGACCGTGCTGAAATGATTAATTAAGTAAGTGTGGACCTACCTTGGAGCAACCAGGGGTAAAAGCTCCTGGTACAGCAAAGAGGACTCCTTTTTTCCCCTTGAAGAGCTGATCCATAGCCACTTTGTTTCCTGGCTCGCCCTCCTGGACCTCCACTGCTGGGAGACTTTCACCAACCTGATGTGAATTAGAATAAGAACAATACAGAGAAAATACATAAACTTAACTCTGTAGTGCCCACAGGGAACCAAGGTGATACATCTTTGTCCCTGTAAGCAACAAGCTTGCTTCACATCAACTGAAACTCACAGGGCATATAACCTAACTGGTAACAGATTGCAAATACCATATTCAAAAGATAACGTGTCCTGCTCTGGGCTGTCTTTAAGACTTGCTGATCAAGTCTGTAAAACAAATTCTGATACTTCTGCATGTGCACAACAGCAATGACACTAAGCAATACTTGAGGCATTAAACAGAGCCTCTTTACAAAGTCTGGCTTAGAGGCAACCTTCCCATCTGTTTTGAAAAGGTTTGTTTTGTTTTTTTTTCTCCCAAGTTTTTTTAAAATGCAGAACACAATGTTCACAAATGTTTTTAAACTTGTGCTTGCATATCTATTTTGTGCAAATGTGTGAAGAAAATATGCACAAATATTTGCACAATCAAGAATGCATAGAATCAAGCATGCAATGTTATTCCAGCCTTCCAGGAATATATTCCTGACTTTTGACAGTTTAGTGTTGATTCTTGAACAAGTCCACCTAAAGACTAGAGGCAAGAAAGAAATAGACAATATTCTCCTGAAAATCTGTCAAGACACTGGAGCTGATCCATTTACATTAATAATAGCCTGATTGTGGACACCATGGTGATGTGGGGATATGAACAAAGCTTATGGTTCATGACTGTTAGTTGAACAATCCAATAAAACAAACGCGTGCAAAAGATCAAACAAGCGTTCCGTAATGATCACATTTTCACCTCATCAATCTCTAATTCAATGTTAATGCAAATTTCTTCCTCTGATGACATCACTGTTACATCAGAGCCTGTAGGTTCCCTGGTTTTGTTAAAGGAGAAATGTTCAAGTCCACACGTTCTGATAAACGTCATTGACAGGGTGAACATAAACAAAAAGTGGTAATTGCGACATTATAAAATGTGCACACTTGGTCCACTGGTCACCGGAGGGTGGTGCAAACTAACGGAGACAGATGCTAAGAGCAGAGGGAACGGCCCCTCTGTATTTAAAATGGCTGAATTGCTTTTCTAAATTTGAAACTGACATTGACCCAAGTGTTTCCGACTGGGTGTTACGGTGCGTTTGGATTCTTTAAGTTAACAAGTGACACAATGAATCACTTAAACACATGAAACACTGCCTGAACCCAAGATAACACATTATTATTACACTAAGCATTCGCGTCGTCGAAGTTTCTTGTGCAAAATTGTTTGACGTCGCATTGGTAAAGTAAAAGCACACCGCACATGTATTTGATTATATCCACGAGGAGGATAGGCTTATGCAATTTTATGTCAAGCCTCTTAAGTAGAAAGATTATTTGCGACTAGCTAATGGTAAATTAGGCTATAGGCCAGCCAGGCGACAGTCAGCACGTGAAGCACGCTATTTTAACAATTTGACATTTCCTAGTGCTAAAATAAGCTTTGCAGGTCTCAAGGAGGCTGCTAGTAAACCACTGGGACAACAGATGATATAAAACAAACAATGTTCGCCAGCGGATGTCATGGCGACGGGCTCCATGGAGTTTAATACATCCATGGTCCATGGCACTGTGGGGATAACAGTTAGCTACACAGGCAAGGACGAAGGGTGTTTCTTAGTTTAATGTTACTAAGCACGTTAGTTTTAAACCACTTAACTATTGCTACAACAGAGGCGAGCAAGTCTTACCTTAATGGGCATTTTTGCGACAGGAGCGGTGTGTAACAGCCTTGACGTGGTGCACTGGATGACCCTGTTGTTTCTGAGAGTCGCTGTGATGGAGAGCATAATGATATGTTAAGGGTGGTTTTGTTGAATGTGCCGTGCCCCCCCTGACGCTGTCGTTGGAGAGTCCCGATCCACACAGACTCGACTCTCGCCGAACAACTCTAGTGTCCAGCTGGGACTTAGCTTCTTGGGGCCTATACTAAGCTTTATTCAATGCGCCACCTGCTAGCAAAAGCCTATTTCCGTATCAGAATGTCTAAGAACTTGTTTGCACGACATTTGTTTACATAAGAGGTAACGACCAACTATGTTAACAGTTTGTGTGGGACATTTTTTTGTGGGACAATAAAGTTTTGGGAATATTATTTTCAATTTTCAATTTTTATTTTCAGTGTGAGGTATGGAAATGTGCAGTTGCAGGTATATTAGGAGATATTAGTAGGGGTTCTTTTATTATTACAAAATATTTTAAATGTTGCAAGATTTTTTTTCTTCACTGAAGTTGTTGGCTATATATAGAGAGATAGAGAGATAGATAGATAGATACTCTAACATATTACTTTTTACTCACCAGACACCCTGAACCCATGGAAGCATTTTATAGAAAAAGGCAATGACACTCTTTAGCCGTAGAGGGGCGCTATAATAAAGTCTCACATTTTAACCCACTTTGACTGTGAAATACTCACCTTGGAAATGATTTTCTGTCCATCTGCTGAACAAATTTGTCTATTGTGGATGCAGCCAGACAAGAGTGCAAAGTGAAAATAAATGAGGAATTAATGCAGAAAATCAATCAGTAAATAAACACAGGCCTACACACAAATAAATAGAGAATTTTAAAGGCCAATAAAATCAGCTGATAGACACACCCACCCACCGATACACACCACTTATTAATGTAAGTACAATTTAATTTTCATCGACATCGATTGAGCTAGATTCCACAAAAACCTTAATCACTTTTGGGTTCCTACTTATTAGTATTTATTCATTTATTTATTGTTGATAAGCTTTCCCTCATCAACAATAAAGTCCAAATGGCAGGCAAATTTGTCATAAACATAGAAAAAAAATCAAAAACAAGAGCCATGTACTTTGCAAATGGCAAAACCTTTAAAAGGTATAATCTGAACAAAAACTTTTAATTTATTTTTGTATACCCATTAAGTTTTGTCATTTGCACAGTATTTTGGCTGCTTACTTGTTCCTGTTGGACATTTTCTTGCTCTCTGAGCACCAAGCCACTCTTCCTTTTTCCTTAAAATAATAAACACATGCACTTTTTAATGGAAAAATTTGAGGTGTAAATTAAAATTTGCAAAGGATAACTGGCTAGATATGTTAAAGGTTTCACATGTATGTTGGAAATGTGCAACCCAAGACCCACCACATTTTTGAAGTTTTACAATAAGATGTAGGTAGCCCTCTCCAACACACACAAACACACACAGAGACATAATGAGACCAGTGATATGAGGTGGTGGTGTGTCCATTTATTACACAGCACAAAGCACCTACAATATTCCACTGCCTGTTGCTTCAGAGTGGAAGATTTCACTTTTTTCACAGTGATTTTTTTTTTTATGTGGACATGTTTAGACATGGACATTAAACTGTTTTATCTAAATGGAAAAAAAAGCCTATACACATAAATTCACAGCCATTATCACACACAAAAATAAAGCAAGTGTCAACAAACAACAGTAAATTGAGTAAAAAATAGAATTTAATCATTTAAATAGTCTTTCAAAATACAAACATTGATTTTAACCTCTAAATAATATAACATTTAGTACAGCTAATCTTCATTATAACTGGTAATGTTAAATTTACACTGTGGCTATACAAGGAAATGTGAGAGAGGTTTGGTAATTTCTTGTATTGCTCATTTATATGAATGCGCACATACTTAATAGAAACTACAAATGACTGTATAATTTAAACCAGTGACACTGAAAATGACCTGCCTGCCCGCCTTCACCGTACCTGCAACATATTGGTATGAAAAATCTACCGTTGAGTAAATGACCTGATAAGTTACTATGGAGACAAGCCTAAAAAAAAAAAAAAAAAACTGGACCCAGGTATCTGCAACTGTGTACATATTGTTTTCCAGAATTGTTAATTAAGAAAATAACACCAGTAAACAACAAATCAGCAAAAAACAAACAAACAAAAAAAAATTCATTTTCGTATGAAGATTTAAGCTATAACTTATGAAACCTTTATTACTTCACACTTTCGGGATCCATGAAGCGTTGAACAGGCTGGTTTTAAAAAAAAAAATTAACCTATCAGACCACAGGTGAACAAGAGAGTCAACTTGAGCTGAAGATGTCGGTCACTTCTCCACAGTGCCAGCTGGTGAACACACTACTTGCTAGTGTTACTTAAAAAAAACAAAAAAAAAACAATCCTGCCAAAGAGCTGTGTGTTAAAAGTTCAACCGTTTTCGATTTGTAAAGGTGTGAATTGCTTCTGTAACACTCCCAGGGGTTTCGGGGCGCACCAGTGATGCTGGAAAATCACATAAAATGCTGTCTTGCCCTTC
>OMLF01012619.1:0-24793 GCA_900302615.1 Holocentrus rufus | reverse complement strand
CGAAGCCTCAGTTAACTCAAGCCCAGAGTCGAGGAGATAAGATAACCTTCCACTCACAGCGGTCACAATGAAGAAAGAACTATTTCTACACCAAAAGACAGTTCTGAGGCAGGCATGCTAACACACACACACACACACACACACATAAACACACAGGTGCAACACCCATCACAGTGACAGTAGGACATGCAGATATGACAGAGAGAATGCCAAACACACCCCGATAAGGACAGTCCTATCATTTTTCTGACAAAGCCCTGCTTGGCGCTACCAGATAAGTCAAATATAACATAGCTGTAAACGCAAAGACAGCATTCCCGGGGTGTTTATCCACGCATCCTGACACAGTGTATCTCAAGGAGAACGCAGCAGCCGAGTAATAAATTGATAACTTGGCACCGGAATCGATACAGCCCTAAACCTTTACCTTGGCAGCGCTCTTCAGCTGATACATGGACGGGTCGTCGGCCGGCTTGCCCGCAGCACACTTGGTGGCTCCGATGAGCTCGGCCAGAGCCTTGGCCACATCCCGCACCGCGTTTATCAGAACCACCTGAAGAGATAGAGCTGGAATCAATACAGCACAATGGCCAGAGTATAGGTCTATCAGTAGCACCCCGGGGAGAGGATTTAACACTGCAGAGCTTATCAGTCCCACCTAGTCATGATACTTCAGACTTAGTGGAGAGAAGAGATAGAGCATTACACACAGGGGGAAAGGACAGAGAGTTTGGATCAGATGAGACTGCAATTGCACAGAGAATCTGACCCTGAGTGTACAGAAAGATAGAGGATGTCTGCTGCAGAGGGTTAATAAGACACAATAAGATAAAGATGATAGTAATAATAATAATGACAGTTTAAAACTGCACTGGGTGACAGGCATGAGGCTAAGATAAGGCTGAGATTTGTCTGGAATGTAAATAAAAGCATGCAACTGCTTGTGGTTAAAGAGTGATTTTAGCAGACTTTGTTTAATGTAAATGTGTTTATGCTTGTTGACAGTGTGACACCTGTGTCTCGGGGTCCTCAGAGCCCATACTGGTCGCTCCCAGTTTGACCACCTCCGTGAGCTGGGTGATGGTCTTGGCAGAGGACTGGGCGGCCTGGGCCAGCTTCTCCTGGCTGGATGCAGCTCCAGCCACCAGCAGCTTGGTGTCCTCCACCAGCGCCTTGGCTGTCTTCAAGATGCTTTCCCTGAGGGATCGGACACATTGTGTCACAATCTGCTCTGCAGTCACACTCAAGTACCAGCAATATGAAAGGAAGCTGTCCCTTTCTGAAACAGACGGCATCTTTAATAAAGCCTGTTTCCAATTTACATTCATTATCTGAAATGCTGCTCAGTTTTCAGCTTTAATGACGAACTGCATTTCTCCAAACTGCACATCTTGTTCTGACTAATTAGAGGACCATGACGCAAAAGTAATGCAGTGTGCAAACCTTGCAAATTTTTCTTATTTTTTTCTTTTTTGAATTATAGTACACATCTGTGTGCTGAATGTTATGACCCCAGCACCCCTGGAATTATAAATCTATTGCCAATTTTCAACATTGTTGCTAAATTATAAACAAAAAAGATGTGCTCATAAAGGGATTATTCCTTTTAAGTGGTTTTCATTTGACAGCAGCAGTATCTTGGCTTCACGTTTGTGACAAGGTCATCGCACCTGTGGTCAGCGAAAGACTCTTCGTTCTCAGGGTTCAGTGTTCCAGCTGAGGCGAACATGATGGTAGTGTCAAGATCAGCGATGATGCCAGAAACTGCGCTGGCTGCTGTGATGCAGGCCTGGGTGCCTTTGTTCCCAGCCTGCAAAGCTGACAGCACCAAGGACACCTGAAACATATGTAAACAAAAACATCTGATGCACTGATACAGTTCCTTGCAGCTGTTTTCAGATAAGATGGTGGCAAAACCATCAATATACAGCCACATTTTGTGGTCGGTGGTAAATGGTAAAATGGACTGTATTTATATTGTGCTTTTCTAGCCTATGGACCATTCAGACCAGTTTACAATTTACCCATTCACACATACATTCACACACTCATGGAAAAGGCCACCATGCATGGTGCCAACCTGCTCATCAGGAGCACTTAGGGATTCAGTGTCTTGCTCAACAGCACTTCAACAGACTTTCTAGAGCCGGTGAGAGAATCAGGAACCTTTTGATTGCTAGACGACTGCTCTACCTCTTAAGCCATGCTTCACTTTATTTATTGTGCATGTTTTATGATCAAAACACAGTTTTTCCTCTTAAAAGCATGATGAGGCCTTCTTATGCCAGCTCAGCCAGGTAGACAATCTTTGCAGACCATGAAAAACCATGAGCAATCTGGCCAAACTCGATTAAGGGAGAAAGCTGGCAGCAAGAGAGAAGAGCAGGGTTAAACATGCATTAGATCAGACTCTGCTGCACAATCACTTAAGCCAATGAGCCTGACTCTGCAAATCACAGGACTCCCTCTAAGACTGCCGTCTGCCCATCATTCACAAACAAATGGGAAGCCCTGAGAGGTCCATTTCAATGAGGCACAAGCTTCAGATATCAATACGCATGTGGCCACAAATTATTCAAATCTGATACGAGCCCTGAATCAAATCATGGGCTGGGTCGGAAAAGAAATTATAATGTGTGAGCAGCAGGCCTAGTGGCTGCCAGGGTCAAAGCAAAGGCACATTATTAGCCTCACTACGCCGTGTGAGGGTGGTCAGGAGAGCACACTCTTATGACCTGCATAACTGGTGGGCTGCTGTGGTGAAGCAGAAGCTATTACCATCTTAATTGCTGAACATAAAACTTGTATTCTTCTGAGTCACTATACCAGCTCTGCATTAGGGCTAATTGGGATTATATGGTGGGCAAATAAGTGGAGACTATATTATAGTGAATAGACCTTAGAGAAAACATTGAGAGGCATTCCTGTCAGCTACAGCACAGTAAACAACTATTCACAGCCAAACTGTCTCGTTTTTAAAGCCTGCAACTACAAGCAAACTAATTATAATATGTTCTTTATGACTTAATTTGAATGGTAAATCTTCATATAATGACACTGACTACTGCATGGAATATATTTTCATAAAAACGATAATGGTGTCTAATGCAACTACTTAACTTCAAATGGCACAGATGACAAGTTGTAGCTGACTTTCTTTACGAGGCAGCAAAAACAGCTTGCAGTTACAAATGTTAGACCTGAAATGCTTCATTCTGCAAATGGAAACAAATACTTTAGCAGCTTTTGTATTTTTTGCATGTAGCTCCACGTAGCTTACCTTCTCAGTGACAGCGCGGGCACACTCGATGAGCTCCCTCTTAGAGAAGCTGTCGGTGGGGCTGAGCTGCAGGGCTCCAGCTTTCTGGACCAGGTAGATGCAGCCATGGCCCAGCTCTTGTACCCGTGTCTTTATCTGGAAACCCACCTGAAAGCAGAGCCAGGAAGCTACTAGTACTGTCCATCTTCTCGTCTATGTATCAGTGCTGTAGACAATGGCAATCATGTCCTGAACTGGCATGTCTTTTATCCACTGGGTGGATGAAAACTGATTTCTAGCACCCTCAGAGAGGGTATGCTGGCACTACACCTTTAATTTCCTGACTGAGATTCACGGGTGGGTGGTACTTCATTATAAGCATCACTATAGGCTTTTAGACTTGTAGAGGTACAATGTCGCTATGGTAACCAGCAGGGTTTCCAACAGCCTGTTATATACAAGATATTGATGAGAGCTGTGTGCTTATTAGGCCAATGTTTTCACACATTGCTGTCCTCTGGACTACACATAAGCTTTAAGAAAAGACTACGTGGGTGCTGAGAGCGATGGATGCTGGAGGGGTGAGAATATATTTCTGTTTGATCTCACACTGTCGGCAGCAGCCTTGAGGAAGGGGCGTCATATCAAAGAACGGCAAACATCTGCTTTGATCTGCGTGTGAGTAAATACATCCGAATTCGTTTTTAGGGGTAAAATGCAGACCTAAGCTGTTATTTCAGACTGACATTTCAGGGACACAATAGCAAAGTGATACACAGTGTGATACAGTAAATCTTTGGCAAGCATACATCATTTCCCCCACTTCCCCTATAAAAACAGAGATCATGCTTGCTCACCTCCTCAGGCTCTGCGGTGGCTGCTGCCAGGCGTCCTTGGTGCGCTAGCTGCCCATAGTCCACTGTCACCTGGGAGGCGAGGCCACCAAGCTCTTCTGGACACGTCACTGACTTAGTCATCTGGGCAACGAGGGAACATATAGTACATCATCATTATTGCTAGATTTACCGTACCAGCCATGATAAATACTGTTTTTATGCAGACTGTTATGAAATTAGGGTGGACATGGATATCTAAGTGCAGTGGTGTCCTCACCATCTCCTGGGCAGTGATGGCAATGGCCTTGGAGAACTTCACCATGGTGGTCTGATAATCCACAAAGGAGCCCTCAGGTTCAGGAGGCGTTCCTTCATCCAGCTGAGGAGGTCAACACAGAAGCATTTACCCAATAATCCCAATATTAATATTATTTACGCCAATTATACTGATCATTTCAAGACTTGTGCATATTAAACTGAATGTGTATAAGGTTTAAGGTAAAATAGCAAAACAAAAAAATAAAGATGTTAGGGTAAAATCTGATAGATATGTACATATCTGACTACGTGCAAATCACCTTCAATTATTAACAGCACTGTCACCACAGTGACATATCCCCCGGCAGGGTGAGTGACAGCTAACATCACCAGTGGGCTGTGGATTTAACACTTGTTATCTATTTGAATAATGAGAGCCACAGAGAAGGACATGCTCTCCAGCACACCCACTGTGGAATTAATCTTACTTTGCCTTTAGACCATTAAGATCGGAAATAAGTATCAAAATGAAATAATTTGAAACCACCGGAATAGCATTCTCATTAGATGATCACACACATTCTCTAGCACACACACACACACACCCGACTGTAACTCACTCTTCCCATGGACTCAGCGATGGACTCCACCATGCCTCCAACCATGCCGCCCTCACTGGCTGCCTCGTTCAAAGTCACCATGATGTCATCCACCGCCTCCTTCATCAGCTGGGCAGCTTCAGAGATGGCATCGTGGGTGTGGGAAGCCTGAGGACACAGTTAACAGACCCAACCGTATTTATTTAATTTTTTTGTGATACTCTACAGACATAGCAAAGAAGATATTCATCTTTTCGTCTGCATGCTGAAGCAACGTGAACATTATCAACTAGATGCAGAAAGTGCTTAGTACCTTAGGGTTGCCTCCGCCCTCCTTGGCGGCATAGAGCATCTGCAGTGCGGACTCGGACAGGGTCTTCGTCTGGTCCAGGATGGTCATCTGCTGCTGGTGGTCCTGGAGCTTAGAGGCCAGGCCTACTGATGCCACAATGAGGGGCTCAAAGTAGCTGGCAAGCTGGGTCACCTGGGCGAATGGATTCAAGAAAATAGTCTGAGACACGGAGGAAGGGCTCGATCACAAGATACAGGCAACAGAAATGGGGGTTTTCTTTGTAAAGCCTGTGAAAGCCAGAGGGGATAAGGGGATATACTGTTAGACCAGCACCTTGTGCCCCAGTTGGGCAGCTTCGCCTCGGGCTGCTGTGGAGATAGGATCAATCAGGTGCCCAATCTCCTGCACAGAAGATGTTAGCTGGTCCTGCAGAGCCTGGTGAGATACAACAGCAGAGAATTATAGTATCAGTCACAACAGAAAAACTGCAGACTCCATTAAGTGGGAGCTCTCTCCGTGGGACATGACCGAGCTGACAGGGTAGTTGAACTCACTTCCATGGAGATGTCGTCTCTACAGGGCAGGCTCTGCCCAACGGCGGCCAGTGAGGCTTGCTCTATGTCCCGGATACACTTATTGATGTTGTCAATGGCGTAATCACACTCCCTCTGCCCTGGTGCCTTATCCCTATCAACAAAGATAACAAATAATGCCTTTATGCACAATGCAAGACTGAGGAGTAAACAAGTAATCAAAATCCATATTACATTTGGAGGTGACTGTTCTCCAGGGGGAAATCAAATGCAGACTACTCCGTGGCTTAGCTGCTGCGAGAATGGTGTATGCATGTAATTGGAGTGTGATAATGAAGAGGGAGCGCACGACTGTTCCAAACAGTGGGAGGGACACTACCCTCAGTAAAATAAAAGGAAAAAGATTTAAGCAGATGTGCTGCAGATTCACACTGGAAAACACAGAATCATCTTTATCGCTGCTTCATTGTGTTCACTCTCTTTTTACAAGGCAGGGGAATCTTAGCACCTATAAACGACTGTGCCAATTTATTATTAGTTGAACAGCTTTGCATAGAATGAGCTTCCAATTTCAGAATCTGTAAGTGAACCTTCACAGACTTTGATTCTAGATAATCTAATAGAGATGGGTGGGATTAATAAACACCTGATGGAGGTGATGAGGCTCTTGATGGAGTCAGACACTGTTCGGGAGTGGCCGGCTAGTATGGACCAAGTGGGAGGGTCTTTGGGGTTGAGGACCAGTGAGCGAGCTGTTTCCAGAAGCAGGGTAGAGCTATCCAGCATGGAGCAAGCTGAACGCACGATCGGCTCCTGGGCTGCTGAGCCCTGGGGAAAAGAAAAAGATTTGTGCAGGTGAACCAAGAGCCCAGGTAACACCTCAGCATGTGAAATGCTAACCACACTGGAATGACAGAGTTGTTAATATTCCTTGACTACCTTGGAGAGATCAAAGGTGCAATCAAAGGGGGGGATGAGATTAGAAAGGCAGCTTTACAGAGACGCAGGAAAAAAACACCTTCAGTCTTTATGATCCGAGCCAAAGCCTCCCTCGACAATTAGATTAACAAGCTGAAGATTAGAGCAGCTGTGCTGAGAGAGAGTGCCGTTAAACACTGCCCTCCAACAGATTACAGCCATAAAGCTTTTAGAGGTGTGTGAGGACTGTTCTGCTCAGATTGTAAAATAAAATCCATCCGGTTTCTCCTTGAGCCTTTTCTTGATATTAAAAGAAAAGGGGAAATTGCACATCAATCCACCCCCCCCTCCATGCAAACCTTTCCATGTTGGCTGAATATAAGATTCAAGAGGACTGAGTGCAAAAGTCACAAACACATTCATTAAATGCCGTGGAGGAGTAGATTTGAGATCTTCTGTATGAAGAGACGGAACAGCTGTGAAATTGGATGTTTTTGGGAACAAAAAGTCTCATAGAATTTTGCATTTCCATTTTTTTTTTCAAATGTCAAAATTTAAACTGGTCTGTAAAAAATGTAATATACTGAATCTGGCATCAAAACAAAAACCTGAAAATGCTCTCATCTTGTGCATACATACCTCGTTGCTGATCTGAGCAGGGATGCTAGCAAACTCAGGGTTGTTGGCGAAGGTGGACAAGTTCTCCACAGCTTCGAGGAGTGGAGTTGTAGCAACGGAGCACCTGTTTCTGTTCTCCTCAGAAAAATCTCCATCTAAGGCCTGAAACAAGATCATGTCTCTGAAAATTTGGGTCACGTTATTTTTAGCTGATAATATGTCTTTATAATGTAATTAGATAACTACATGTTAGTGTTAAACAGAACAAATATTCTCATTGAATTTTCATTGAAATCTATTATCATCTATCAGTTATCTACCAGGAATTGAAAGAAATATTCTCTTTGACAAATTTACATTCATTGTTGGGTTAGTTGGGGAGTTGACCTTGATGGTTTTGACGAGGTTGGCTGTTGTGTTGGCCACCTCTTTGGCTGACTGCACAAACTGCCTCCTCGCCACAGGGTTGGAGGTTTTTGAAGAAGCCAGGCGGCAGGCATTACAGAGGGCTGAGGTATGCTTGGCTACAATTGTTGCAGCAGACAAGACCTAAAAAAAAACACACACAAGCAAACAAATTGGAAATAAGTGGTAAAAAAAAAGAGGCATTCTGGTGAGGTGAGCAGGAAAGATTCAACTGTTTTCGACATTTCAGGTCAATTTTAAGGTTTCCAAACTTAATGAGCCATTTAATTAAAGTCGCAAGCGATCCCAGTTGTAGTCTCCACATGCCAAAGACTGGTCCTGTAATGTTCTGAAGTCCCAGATGGACCTCCTCACCTGGGAGGGACTGCTGGCTGGGTCCACTAGGTTCTGACAAGCCATCTGTATAGCCTGGTTGGCCCGTGCAAACTGGATGGGATCCACCAGCCCCTCATGGCCTGACTGGCTGTTTGGATCGGACACACCAACCAGATATGAGGCCTACAGGACAAAAAACAAAAGCATGGTTACTTCTGGAAAAGAGGATATGATTTTATTCAACAGCTTTAAGGGCAGCGATCTCTAAAACCTGCAATGGAACCTTTGTCACCCTGTCTTAAGTCTGTGCCAGTTGTGGAGTAAACAATTACATTTAATAATGTTACTATATTTGAGAAGCTTTTTTGTGTAATTATACTTTTTGACTATTTTTAAAGCCAGCAATTGCACTTTTCTGCAAATATTATTTGAATAATCATTTGAAACTGGACAAAAGAGACAAGAAACAAGAAACAAGTAATCTGTCCTTACTTTGTTGGTGAACTTTTTTGTTATTTTGTAATAATTTTGTACTCTCGTCCTTCAAGAATTGTATGAAAAATATCACATCTAACAAAGTTACTGTTTCTAAAAAGAAATTAAGTAACCTTTGCTTAGCACATTTTAAATGAGGTAGTTTCTACTTTCACTTAAGTAGATTTTTACAGAAGAACCTCTTCTTCTTGAGCAAAATAGCAAGTAAAAATACTAATATGATTTTATTAGTTTGGATTTTAATAAGGAGTTCAAGCGTTCCACGATGGTCTAAACGCTGCTCCAGAAGCTTCTCCACATTGGCAAGAATAGGGAGAAACACTGAATTCTTGTAAATGTCTCAGATGGAGTGGATAATATATCGTTTTAGCTTTTTGATTAAAAATGTAACTTCTGTAATAAATTCTGAGCACAGACAAACAGCAGGGAGGACGTCTTGGACAAGACTGGGGAAGGAGAAAACAAGAGGAGAGTAAAAAGCAGAGAAGGGCAGAGGCAAGGAGAGGAGCAGAGAGGAAACAAAGTCACAGTGAGTTCGACCCAAGCTGTGAGCTCACCTGTCCTGCAGCCTCCGTCAGCCCACACAGGGCCTTGGAGGCCATGCCCACACTCTCGCCGAACGCTGGCACATCGCCTGTCTTACAGTGCTGAGATATTCCTGCCATGGACTCCCCCAGGACCTGAGGCATGTGGAATTGGAGGAAAAAAATGAAGGAATTAGATCTTCAGCTGCCTATTATATTAAATATTGCTGACAGTTAAAAGTGGTGCACGCAATTGTTTTGAAAGCCCGTACCTTTGAGTTCTCCATGACGCTCTCGATGCAGTCGAAGTAGGAGAGCTCGTTGACAGGCTCATTGGGATTATCCAGGAGCCCTCTGACAGCCTGCGCACAGAGGCACATGGTGAAAAGTTAAGCAATGGACACGGCACTGAATATTTCCTCTATTTTACCCCTAAGCTTTAAACAGACATTCAATTCAGATTTGAAAAAGTTAACATTTATTCAGACCAAGTTGGATTATATTGTCCTAATAAGTCAAAGTCATCTTCAAGTTTACAGCAGGATTATACACTTAGATTGCTGGACTTAAATTAAAGTGGATTTCGGTGTGTGTGCCAAAATGCTTTTGACATACAAGTGTCATTGGTGCAGGTAGCTCTCAATGCGATGTCCATCAAAACTGCAGCAGTCAGTGATAAATGTCAGTCTGTGCATGGAGGGGAGAGTGCGCCTCAGCTGGAGGGACTCGAGACGCAGTGGAAGTAAATGACTGGCTGATTATTTCCCATGGAGACAGAGTGCTGCAGTGCATACAATAATGTCGGAACTGAACCAAAATGAATAATAGGTGGATAGTGAAGGTGAAAAAAATCTACTCAGTTTCCCAAAGGAGAAACATACAGGAATGTATAGGCAACAGAAAGCAGGGCTGCAGGGGAGTGTGTATGGTACAGTGTGTGTGTCTGTGGGGAGAGCTACCTCCAACTCCCTCAAGGCGTTGTCACACTCCTTTTGTCCTGCCGCTTGCTGGGTACAGAGCGTGATCAGCTGGTTAATACTCTCTGTCACCGCCCTGAAACACAAGGGCAGCCACACAGCCTTTTTACCTCACCCATGTATCTCTGCATGCACACACAGCCTGCCTTCGCTCACACAACACCTATCACACACGTTCACACAGGCTCTTAGCTCCACCATGTGATGGGCTAACATGGTGCACAGGAGTGTCGGGATTGAACCGAGTTTGTGTTCAGCCTTGCTGAGCACAGACAGGCTCTAGCCAAGACTTCCATCTTCCTAATTAGACAGAGGGAAGTCAGTCAGGCCCAAAGCCCTGCGGGACTGGCTGCTTGGCTTCTCTCCACTCGGGGGGAGGATGCTCCCTCCAGCACTGCCGTGCAGACATGGCATAGGAGTGGCATACAGATGCAGCACAGAGATGATTTGTGACATTTAAGTATAAAATGCTATTTTTTTTCTCAAAACTTGCTAGAGGCGTGAAAACAGGCCCGAGACTCATATTCAGGAAAAAAGATGCTTCTATCTGCTAGCAGATACTGTATGTCATACACAAGAAACATCTTCTGGTTTGTCAAAGAGAATATTTCACACATATCTGGTACTATCTGCGTCTTATCACACCTTGCCGCCACAGCTAGAAGATTCTTAGCGTTGGCTGCTCCTGGATCCACGGAAAGAGACTTGGCAGCCAGCAGCAGCTTACTGGATGCCATGGAGATGTTCTTCAGATTACCAATGACTTGGATCTGGTCATCCTTGCTCTGCAAAGCCAAGGAAAAAGACAACACAGCTGTTTCTGAGAATGGATACTGCGCAGTATCAAATACAGTCAACACATATGGACAGTATGTCTTTCTAACAGCAATTCTGCAGGATTCAGCAGCAACAGCTGTCTAGGCCTGGCTATTGTATCTGAGTCTGGAGTGTGTATGTATGTGGTGTGTGTTCCCCTCCACATATACCCTCTTTCCTCACTCAGCAGGCCTCTTTAAGCCTGATTAAGGCCCGGGTGTCATGCTACATCAACTCTACTCCCAGACAATCTATCCAAATTAATGAGCAAAATAACCAGAACAAGAACATCATCAAAGATCTCATTACATCTGACTGTGTTAGAGCTCTCGGGGACAATCATGTGCCTAAGTGAATTAGATGAAAAGGTCTAATTAACAAATGAGCTAAATAGCTTAGGTGCTAAAGTGACATAAAAGTATGAAACCAATCACTCAACATTTGACGACCTAAGAGGCATTCTGATTTGGCCTATCAGAGCTTTGAGTGCTCAGAAAATCAGACATCATGATTTATTTTAACGAGTCTGGCAGTGGGAAATCACTCAAACCAGTTGCTCCTGTGAGGGCTGTTGACGGGCTGTGTGACAGCTCATGAAACCTACTTGGGTGTGTCCTGCCATCTCGATGCCCGCATCCAGGAACTCATCAAAGTCTTGACTGAACTTCCCTGAGGCCACAGCCAGCTGGCTGCTGGTGCCACGTGAGGAGTGGACCACCTCTCCTGCAGAGTGGTTGAGCTCGGCTGCTGTGTGGTTCAGATCAGTCTGGGCCTCCTGGAAAGTCTTACTGCAGGGAGGAAGCTTCAAAAACATGACATATGTCAATTAAGAGCAGGTCACTGAAATATACTGTACACTAAGGGCATTCAGTTCTTGAGAGAGAAGAGGGTGTGTTTATTTGTGTATGAGAGCTATACAAACCCTCACTAAGACCTCATACTGAAAAGTGTCAAGAAACTTCAAAGTAAAAGCTCGCAGCAGGACTCACAGTGTCCACCAGCAGCTTCTTGCTGGCCTCTCCGATGCTCCTAAGGGCCATGTCCACATCCTTCTGGCCTGGCAGGCAATTCACACAATTATTCAGGGAGTGGGACACAGCTTTGGCCACCTGAAACACAGTACAGTGTTCTGTCAATGGGCTGCCATTAGTCATTCTAACAATGCGCTACACAATACACAGTCCCAGAGCGCGGCTATAAGGGGAAAAACATCTCAAATGCAAATTGTGCTCACAGTGGTGCACAGCAATCCGTGTCACTAATTTATGCTGCTGTCACAGACATATGCCAAACAATATGTTTATCCCCTGGAGGGCTGCCGGAGAATGAGCAGTTTTACTCTAGCACTCCTGAGAGACGCCTGCTAGGCAAGAGACAGAGGGGAGGAAATAGCAATGCTAAGAGGGGATAATTGTTATGGAAAGGAGGAATGTTTACAAATCAGCAGAGAGGAGAGAGGGGCCTGAGAGGAACAGTATGATCTCAACATGAATATTGCTGCCTCTTGGGTATACATTACTGGGAACCGCACTTACCTGCGCCAGTCTCTGCTGACTCTCAGCATCTCCTGGGTGGACGAGGGCCTGGTGAGCCTCGTGGATCAGCATGGCTGAACCCTCCATGACACACTGGGCTGAATCCAGCATTGCAGCTGCAGCCTGAGGCTCCTTGGTGCTGGCTGCCACACCTCTGGCTGCCTGGGCCAACGTCCTCAAAGCCTGTGCCGTTTCTCTTGCAGCCACACCTAAGATCAGTTAGGCACAGAGTAAAATAATTGCGAGTAATTTAACCTCTTCAACTCTGTTGCTCCCAGCGGTGGGTTTGACATTGCAGAGCTGTCAAGCTTCTTTCAAACCCACTGAACTTTATTTTAAATTTAAGTGGAGATCCCAAGATCCCCAGGACACCAAATATGTCCTGCAGAATTACAGGGAAACATGTATACAACAATTACACACGAGGCATCTAGATATTTTATAGTTGATGTAATGGTGCAGCCATAAAACAATGGGTTTGAATATTTCACTCAATATAAGCGTGATGTACCTTCAGTGAAACTTTGCAACCAGCAGATAGAAAATATGCAGGGGACATTGTCATACAATATGCATGACAATGCAGAGGTGTTTTTTTCTAATGTTGAAGCTACTTAAGAGGAAATTTAAGGGAAAATCAAGGCATTAACAAATAAAGGGAGAAAAAAAAAGTGGTGATCAGGATCGTCTTCAGTTTCTATTGCTATTGATATATGAAAAAAAAAAGCACCAAACCAATCCAAACATTTTGGGTAATGCCTTTGTCAAGGTGGCTTTATCATCTTCTGCAAACCACCGAGACAAAGGTATTGGAAACTGATGAAACAGCCTGATAACACATGTGCACCTGATACTGCATCAAGTGACTATGAGTGTAACTGTGAAGATCAGGGTGAGCATATAACCTGGTGTTTATGTTTTTCTGCGTTTTACATTATTTATTGACACCAAGCAACCATGCTTCTATACAGAAGCCAACGTTTAACTAAAGACATTCATTTCAATCTCATTATCTCCTCTGTACAGACGTCTTGTGTTCAAGTAATGCAAACAAGGAGGTATGTATGCCTTGACTACAATTGTGTTGGTGATGTGCAAATCAACTAGCAATATTACAATGAAAGTAATCTGGAACACCCTCATTGTTACAATAAATTAGTTAATATAGTAAAATATAGGCCCATGTGGGAGGTGCCCTTAGCTTATTATACATGAAGCTGAGAAGAAAAGCAGCAAATTGCATCAAATTGCATTATCCAGCCAAGTGGAGCCATTTGCTGATGGAATGTTAAATCTAGTGAAAATAAGATTAATGAGTAGCTAGCAGCATCCTATGCCGCAGCATGAAGTGCTGCCTGGGAGCGTTCATTGTTAGAATACGCTATTCACTATCCGTCTCCATCTCCCTTCCCCTGAGAGCATCAATTGAGCAAGAACTGAAGACAAAACAGCCAGGCCACGCTGGATCCAAAGGGCTCAGTTTTAGGCAACAGGAATAACAGCACTAAATAAAAGAGTCAGAATTTCCCCTCCCTGCTTTATCCTCTCACTCCCACTTGGCACAGCTAACAGGAGCTACTTTTCTCAGTAAAATACGACACTGGGATTTATATATTCAGTATATATTAATTACATCTAATACACTAAGGCGATATAACTAAATTCTATGGGGCTAATTGTTAGAAGTTCTCAGATCTGCTGTCTGTGCAGAACAGGCCTCTCTTACCTGTGTAATGTTCATTGCCCTGTGCAGCACAGGTCAGCAACTGGGCCATGGAGGAGCCCACAGCCTTCGATGTGCTTCCCAGGTCTTGAGCGCACTTCTCCAGCTGTGTGTACAACAGAAAATACAAATAACTCAAAGGATTTGTATCCCTAATCCCCTTGGCATGTTATTTCAAGAGCCTGATGTCTATAACGTTTCAAATTAACTTCGCTGTAGACATTGTTATGTACTGACTGATTCCCCGGGAAGAGGCTTGAGTTGGCCCTCGATGACAGACATCTTGGCGTCCTGAAGCTCACTCCTGAGTGTCTGCACTGTTTTGAGGGCTGAGTCGATCTCCAGAGGACCACAGGCTTCATGGGCCTTGAACCAGAGTGCAGGCATACAGTAAATGTTAATCACATATGCCTTATCCACAATACAATCCTATATATTTTGCTCTTTGTATCTTTTGTTCTATGTACGGGATCTGAGATCAGAGTGTCGCAACTGGCCTTACTACTAAAGCATTAAAAGCAAAAATAACAAAATAAGCAAATAGTAGCAAATATTCCTGCAGTAGCAGAACGTATCCTGCTATCTCTAGCAGTGTTACGTGTAGAAACCTTTTGCGTGGCAGTCCTGAGTTCTGCCAGGCAGGTAGCCAGGTTCTTGGCACACTGGCCCAGTTGCATAGCAGCAGCCTGGTCAGCCACTGTGGGAACTGCTGATTTTGCAGACGTCACCATCTTACTTCCAGGCTGGAGATCCAAGCGACAGAAAAACAACAACAGCAACACATAAACACACTTGCTGGCAAACAAGTGAAGTATACAACTTAAAATGTCATACACTTGCATAAGCACTAAAAGAAGGAATTTTGTTTTCGCTTTATGTAATGACAGAGATGATGAGGTTATGATTGTGTAATGGTGAAACGCCTAACCTGTAGGAAGCTTTGGCTCGCCATGATGAGGGCAAGCTGAGCGCTCAGCTCCTCAGGCTGGGCCTGGCTGCTCCTCATGCCCTGGACCAACTGGGGAATGCTGTCTGCTACTGCCTGCATGTGCACACAGATACACACATGTATCAATTTCCACACACCACAGGCCATTTATATTAAGTCATCAGAAAGGCTACAAATATATATTGTATATTATACTGCATCCAGGACTGTGTCTTACAATTCTTGATTTGACAAGGATATTTATACAGCAATAACAATTATGATTTCTTCATGTGCCAGCCTTGAGAGTATATGTCCATACCTTGCAGCTGTGCACTAGCTGTTGGTGCGAGGCGGTGTTTTTGTTGGAGGCAGCAGCATTTTGAGCAGCTGCGATGGTCTGTGTCGCAGCAGCCGCTGCCTGCTTAGCAGCTATCTGTTCAGGAGATACAAATAGAAATCATTTAGGCTAAAGTAGGATAATAGGGCCTGGCTTCTAATACTGGATTTTGCTCTGGATCTATTATATTGCTGTGTTCTGTCTTCAGACAGAGCTGATCTAATCAAACTAAGAGGGGTCACACACCAAAAGGTTTTATAAGAAGAGGAAATGGATGGGATTAGTCCAAGTCCATGGACCTCTCAGTCTTCATTTCATGAGATATTCTGCATTGCTCTCACCTTGCAATGTTTACAACACCGAAGCACTAAAAAATATACTGCTTAGTTGACACTAATCCGCAGGCATGCGGCTAGCTTTGAAGTGACGGCAAGATTGAAAATAGAGGGAGAGGACATTTCTTGTTTAGTGGATGGAGGAAGTGAGGATGAAAAAAGAAGCCTGGAATACAATGATATCTTTGTCCTAAGGGAAAAAAAAGAGGACTGCACTACATTTGGAAGCAGGATGAGTGGCAGAGAGAGCGTTCCTACAGATTATTTACCCTACATATTCCTAAATATACAGATAAACATAACAAATGTGTCTGTGATAATTGTTTTAATCCCAGTCTTAAGCTGTTCGGCATGCAGATTCCTGACACTCTGAAGTGCCTCACGTGCCTGCTCAACTGAGGCGACCGACCATAAGCACCCTCTCTGTGACCGTCTGATGCAACACAGGCAGACTGAGATATATGTCTGATCGCAGGCTGATCCCAGCCTTGGGTAAAGCACAGTTTATGTGCTTGGGAAATTGAACACTTGGAGCTCTGGAGCAGAGAGGGGGTAGTCATTAGGGGCAAACTGATACCAGAGGCTAAACACAGATCTTTACACTCAGATTAGCTCATTCACAGCACTAATGGGATTTACAGCCCTCTGCTGCAGGAAAGAGAAATAACACAGACAAATATTCTAAATGTGACTCATTTGCACAAATCAATGCTGAATTATCTCAGCATTTTGACACGGATTTCCCTTTTCCTAAAGTCTCAACTATATATCTTGTTCTCTCCTCTTTTGTTCTCTACCTGTAGATATGAACTTATGACCTGATCTGACATCGGCCTTTTCTCTGCACATGTCACAGTGTTGGGAAATTGTTGCATGGCACTTTTAAAGGCATGGAGAAGCCAGGAGGAGGGTTGTGTTCAGTCAAGGTTGGGCAACAGAAAGATGAGGCCACATGACTCACCTCCAGCCTGTTGACCAGTTTCTTCTTTATGGCGTTCTGAGCTGCAGCGTTAGTGGCCACACGCAGACCCTCAGCTGCCTCTCTCAGCCTCTGCTGCTGGTCCTCATTTTCTGGGTAGGCAGCAGCCCCCTAAGGGTGAATACACACATACACACAAATACATACATGCACACACACACACACACACACACACACACACACACATGCACACATGCACACAGACACACACATGCACATATACATACACACAGTACATAATTTATATTATCAGAGCTCAGCAGTGAAAGGAGACATCAAATCCCCTCTTACAGTTTTAACAACTCTGGCTGTACACATCGTGCAATAGATGCAAAGAGGCATTTAGCTCTGTCTGCTTTCTGACAGTTTCCAAGGAAACCGTCAGTGCCAGATTCCGATTTCCTCTTGATAATGGCAGTGATGTGGTGATTAATGTGTCACAGACCAAAAACATCTAACGAGCCATAAGCAATGTTTCACTTGCCTGGGTTTTTCACATTGATAATATCCTGCTCATTTATACTTGTCGACGGTGCCAGGGGCTTATTAAGAACCACTGATGCTGTGCCCTTTTATTCAGCTGTGAAATGATGCTCGTGGCTACTGCATACAGTAATACCAAAAATCTGTTTTTCATCAAGCGACAGCGATTCAATTTCATTTTTCACATTGCATTTGACATTTATTATTACATTTGGCATACTGCATAAAAGAATGCTGGCAGTGACACTGCTAACAGAAAGTAAGAAAAATAAAATAAAATACTCAAATTGGGAAGTGGCAGCTTACATGTACTGGGGTTGCAATAGTCAGAAACGTGTGCACAACTAGGTATTAAGAATTTGCCTAAAAGCCAACATTATTTTACACAACTTGAAATAACAGTCGACAGTGGTTGTGCATTAGGGTAACCATATCCAAATTAAACCCTTTAAATTGGAATATATTGAAATTTTAATGACATATTCAACAGACATATTGAGCTGATTACTTTGAGATAGTAACTCAAAGTAATCAGCTCATGAACCGGAGAATTACAATGCAATCCATATCTTACTGTCAGTTAGTTATTTTTACTGGATTGCATTTTGATGGTAACCCTGTCATTGCCTTACCTTAGCAGCCTCCACCATCCTCGCTGTGGCATCAGCTAGGAGTTTGGCTGCAGCCAGCAGTTTCTTAGAGTTATCAACATCCACCTCTGCCTCGGCATCTGACCTCATGGCATTGACCAAGTCAGAGGTGGCCTGGGCCAGAACCCTGGCCTGACGCACCATCTCCCCTATTCACGCACCCAGACGCACACACATCAAGTATGCAGACATGCACACAAGAGAAAAAACATACAATGTATTAGACTGGCAGCACAAAGAAAAGGCCAAATTAAATCTGCATTTCAGTTTCTGTTGCCTGAAACTCAGTGAGCAACTGACAGCTCCTCATCATTATTGATTCTCTGAGGAGTCAAACCATGGTTTTCACCTACATGTGGCCTTTCAGCTGAAGGTTTCTTGTTACTCATCCTCTCTCACACAAATTAAAGTTTTAGAAATATATATAACATGTAACACTTCTCCCCACACACACCTGCTATAAAAAACTATTTCCCAAACACCCACCTCCAGCTCGAAATAACTCAAGCAGAGAAGACTATGAAAGACAAGACATTGAGGTGCTTTACAACCCACATCCGGAAGCCTAGAGAAGCAAATAACACTCTCTATCTCTAGAATGAGCCCCCATCGTTGAATGTTGATCTGTGTCCACAATTTTTTTTTTCTTGATGATTTATGAAAAAAAAGCTCTCCCTCTCAAAACTGCCTGGGTCATGTGTTTCCTTTTAAATTTCAAAGCCTCCCTGATGGTGATTGAGACCAGACTGGGAGCTCTGTAGTGGTTTTGGATGACATGTTTTCTACAAGCCCTTGAGAATTGCCTGGGTTAGGAAATTCTTCGGCCTCGTGGTTTGAAGCATACGTAACAAATACCCCGAGCTTTGAAAATGTTTCGACAGGAGAGTTTTGAAAATCGCTTAATTTGAACCATAACCTGACAATTCCTTGAGTCCCCCTCAGTCTAACATGAGAACGAGTCCACTGAAAGCCTAGAAAGCAAGGATCAGAAAAGATCACCCAAAGATGACCACAATTTGTCCTTCCAAACCCTCGGTTAATAGCTAGCATGTTGATTTAAGGCAAACTGATGGAGTACAAAACAGATCCGAAACCACAAGACTTTAATCCGAAGCACTCTGCAAGAAGCGCACACTCCTTCCACACTCCTCCTGTTTCACTCTTGAACTCACCGGCGTCACCCATGGAAGTGAAGATATTCTCTGTCACGTTCATGATGGTGTCGGTGGCCTGGTCGTAGCGTCCAATGGGCTCTCCGCAGCTGGCGTAGTGGCGGACGTGCTGCAACAGATCGCTGAGGGCCTGGCTCACCACGCCGGCTGCCGCCCCGACTTGCTTCAGCAGCTCGCCGTCGTCGCTGGCCGAGCGGCAGGCCTTGACGCAGGTCTCCACAGAGCGGTCCACCAGCTTCCCTGCCTCCACAAGCTGCTCTTGACACACTGGGGAGCTGATGGTAGGGCTCACCACCTGTACCGCAAAGAGTCATGGGCACAGAAGGCATGCACCAACACAAATTATACAAGCACTGGGCTCCATTTCTTTTCAGTTCAATTATTTAAAAATATAAAAAAAATTTTTTTTTCCATTTTTGGATTTTAAAGAATTCCCTTTTCTGAATTGGTTGAATTCGAAAAGACCATAAAACTGCTGTGAACACTGCTGTACATTATGACTAGCTACTGTAATAGTTAAAGTCTCACTTATGTTATTTGAGTCATTCTCCACTACTGTTACATTTTCATCTACATTTATTTACATGACTTTTGAGCTGAATAGGCGTTGGATCAGTACCTTGGTGCAGGCCACCAGCTGTGAGGTGGATAGGGCACACTGAGTGGCAGCTGCGATCACCCGGTTCTGCAATGTGGTGTCCTCGGCCACCTGGGCCACATTCTTGGCCTTCAGGACTAACATAGCAGCTGCATTGGCCACTGCTTTGGCCAGATTCATCAGGATGTCCTGAAACACATTCATCAATGTCCTTCACTGAAACACGACGCAGCTGTGCACATGTGACTGAAAGGACCAAGAAAGATATTATAATCTAAATGTTTTCAGCAAATCACTTTGATTGATATTGTGTATATTCTGGTTATCTACTATGCAAAGGCAGAGTGCCAGTGCAAAGGGCAAGGAGGCAAATAGTGATGATGACATTTTGATTGTGAATAATAAGTTGCATTATGTGAATAAGCATACTTAATAAGTTAGAATCAGTTTATGAACTGCATTGGCCTTTATCCAACAGCGCAATGCTGGCTCAAGGTCATTGGGAGCAAGACTGTATATGAAAAATATACCATGGCTTCTTGAGAGGATAAATACAAAATAGAGAGAAAGGTGATAGAAAGGATGTAAGAAATCATCTAGTAACTAGAGGATATTAATGTGGCAGTTAATGTAACTGTAGCATAACAGGATGAATGAGGCAGATGGTTAAGGCTATGGATAGGCTCAAGCTATGCCTGGCATACAGCGCTGTCATATTAATACTCAGACCCCTCCTCCTTAAACTATGTTATCAACTTCACATAGAGTAATGGTCTAATAATAAAGCCTGAAGTGATTACATAAGTGTGTGTTGAAATCTTAAAAAGGGGGCCTGCATGGGGGAATGTATGTGTCTTCCTGTTTGGCAGCAGTGTCATAGGAACAGTGTGTGGGCGGTGTCCAACCTGGAACCTCTCATCAGTCTCGCCCTCCCCCATGTGACGGAGCAGGTCCCCGCTGGCCTGACCGATGCTTCCTGCTGCAGTCAGCACCGTCTGTCTGGGCTGCATGAGGATGACATCACCACATTCATTACACTGGCCTGGCCTGCTCTCACACAGGCTTCCATGCATGATCTAAAACAGGCTGCTGGATCAAAAGTCATACCAGTAAACACTACTAATAATACATCTTCACTCGGACACTGATAAAAAAAACGTGCACGTCTTTGTGTCTTGATGATATGTGTGTTTGTGTGATACAGTAGGGGATGAAGGTCGGGTCAGTACAATATTCATTGTGCATCTCACCTCTGCAGCTGCCGGCTCAACCGATCTAAGCAGATCTGACACGGCCCCTGCCAGCGTCCTGGCAGCACCCATCAGCTTGTGCCCACTGCCCACCTCATCGTCCATTAGTGCTGCCAGCAGCTTGACGCCCTTGGACATTTCCGTGAGGTTGGATGAGATGGTGGTGATGGCACAGCCCACAGCTGTGTAGTCAGTTTCTGTGGGCTCACCTGTAAACAACGGATCACCATATCCTTACACACTCAACCTCTGCTGTGCCCGTCAATACCATAACACACACATCAGTATCAGCATCATGATTAGAGCCCTTTTAACGTGGTTTAGATTTGAGCAAGTAGATGGAACAAGTGACTGAGAAGAAGAAAAACTTTCTCCTGCATGGTTGGGGCAGCCTAAGTGTTATCCAACAGATGGCTAGGTAAGATTAAAACCCAGCAAAAGGCTGGCAGGAACTTGGCTGGCACTGTACCCAGCAATACAGGAAGCAAGGGGAGACAGTGCCAGTAAGTCGAGCTCCAGGACAACATACTCAAGATTTATTTATAAGCGGAATTATTTATTGTGGAAAATAGGAAATGCTCACTAAATAATGTTGAACTCAGGGCCCAACCAGGGTTTGACGGTGTTTACTGATTTACACCCTGCAATTTCCTTTGGAGCTTGGTCCAGCAAAGATATCACAAGCAATAATTCTGATGCATAAATAAACTTAAAAAAATGCATATTCCAAAATGGCGATATTCCCCTGGGCACTCACCTGCAGTGAGATTGACCACAGATGCTGTTCCAGCGGTGATGGCATCAACTTGAGAGTGGATTTCATGTTTGGATTCATCCACTTTGTTCTGAACCCAAACCCTGGATGCCTTTTTGGTGGAGGAGGGGAAAAGAGGCCTATTGACTTTCATCACAGTGGGTGATTTTCAGCTCAAATAAACTTTTTTCGTCAAGGATTAAAGGACTAGGGTTTCACAACTCCCACAGCTTTGGAAATATTCATGTCAAGCATTAAAATACAGTACATCCTCCATATCTAGAGGCAATTTTACCATCTCATTTTATGAAATGTGAGAAACAAGATGGACTTTGGTGTGATATGAATGCTCAACTGTTTTTAAGATCTCTCTGCTTTGCTAAACACATTGTGTCAGAGAGAGTGGAGGAAAGGCCAAGACTGCATCTTTTAATAAAATATATTCACTTAGAGTAGAAATTCAATAAAATGGTTTAAAACAAAAATGGCTGTGATTAAACTTTTACAATTTTAAGATTTAACTGAACACAGGAGGATTTTACACAGAGAGCAGGTATACACAAAATGCCATGAGAAATAGAAATAAAGGGGTTACATTTTTGTGCATGGGAGAATGAACTGGAGCACTGTATGGGTTGAACTCACCAAGTCATGGCCCAGTGGAGGCAGGTTATCTACATGTCCCAGGTCAGCCTGGGCCTGCTGCACGGCCTGCATACTGCTGTTGATGGTCCCCATCAGGGCCTGCTGGGCCAAACTCTGACAGGACAACACATTCCACACTTTTAATATACTTCAACTTTTTGCTTAAAAAAGACACAACAAAGGCACTCTATATGCAAATGACTACATTAAATGGGCTAAAATGCACTGTATGCACCATATGCTGGTGCAACATTAAGACAATCTTCATGTTGTGATGCCCATAAACTGCAGGAGAAAGACAGTATCAGCATGTGTAGCTCTTCAATCCAGCTCTCACACACTACACTGTTCATTCTGGGGGTGATCAGTCTGTGGCCATTCATTTATCAATCACTCAGTATCTTGGACAGTGCTTGTTGAAACTTTGCAGAAGGTATTTTACCACTGCAGTCTGGCATTTTCAAAATGGCACTGCTCCTTTTTCTTCATCCACGTGTCACACCTGATATCTAGGGCATCACTGATTGCATTTTGACAAAACTTGAGGAAAATATGTATCTCATCACTGCATTTTGACATTTTTTAAATTGCATCAGTGAGCCGAACAGGGGAACTTAGTTTGTTCATCTTCACATGTGCAAAAGCTGTTGTGTTAATCACAATATATTTTAAACTTACAAAGACTGGACAAAGGTTGGGAGTCAGAGAGGGACAGCATCATTTGTCTGGAATGCCATGTTATAGCTATGCTTGCAATACAAAGTAGCCATACTCACCAGTGGAGGCATGTGGCCTCTGTGCATCTGCCCTGTGGTGATCTGCTGCTGGGCTGAGGGCATCGTGCCCACATTGAAGGTATCGGGGCCACCGACGGACCCTGAGCGGATAATACCTGGTAGTGCCACTGAGCCGTGCTCCACACGACCTACCCGGTTAAACTGCTGCTGCAGGATTGTGGACCTAAGAGAAGACAGAAAGAGACAGAGAAAGCAATGGGAAGGGAAGGTTTTTTAATTTTACTGAATTTGCAGCTCAATTGCTGCACGAAGGTGTTTTTTCATGTCTATTTTATACACACAAGCTTTCCACTAGAAGGGTCAAAGCACAAGAGCAGCCCTTGGACAAAAGTACATACTAGTCTCCAGTTCAAGGACACCGTGACATGATGGACACATTAGCTGTTGAAGGGATCAAACCAGAGACCTTCTGGTTGAAAGCAGTCTTTCAAACCATTTAGCCATCCTGCTGCCAAAAGTCAGGGAACCGTATTTTCATGGCAATACAGATCAGCACAGCAGCTTTGCACTGGTGAAGTAGTAATTTTGTTTGGCCAATGGCTGTGACGAACAGCACGGTGTGGTGGAGCAGAAATGGCTGTAATTGTTTGGATTTAATTTGATAGTGGCGGCACAGGAAACAAGTGTGTGTGTTTTTCAGAAAACTCCAATTTCCACAGTTCTCTGTGGAAATCGAAATAAATGAGTTACTTCAGTCAGGATTATTCTGGGGAGCTGTCATTTTATACAATTATGTAAACAGCTTAAACAGACTATTGCTTTACTGACATTATTGGCAATTGTGACATTATTGTGCGCATTCGAATGCACACAACTTATGGAAAATCACTTGAGGAAATGAAACTACAGGCAATCAACAAAATAATGCAAACAGGTTTTACCACAAAATTTGTTGTAACTGCACTGTTATTATGTGAACTGTTGTCTTTAAAAATATTATATCAGCATCAGTGCACATGGAAAACACAATGGCTTTCACCATCTGCAGAAACATGAATTTACCTTTGTCTATCTATCTATCTACATACATATACATCATAAAGTGGGGAGGAGAGTCCAGACTGAAAAGTAAAAGTGTGCTATTTTTAAAGGGGATGAGAGGAGCTGATTTGATTGGTCGTGACTGATGCCAGCCCCTACCACACAGATAATGTATTCCTCCTAATCCAGCCCCTTTTACAGCTGCATCACCGGTGAGCCTCTGCGCCATCATGTCTGATCACAAAATCATCAGTTCAGTCAGGACCACTTTAGTCAAAAATAGTTTATTAGTAGCATACAGCATAATCACATTAAACATAATTTAGATTTTGGCGGTATGGCTCTGTTCTGGGTCCCCTGCCCTTCCATGTGCATACATGGAAAGCCTTGAGGCAGGGGGGCGGAACCTCCCTACCCTTCCATGCGCTTGCATGGAAAGCCCAAGGTAAGGAGAGCAGCAGCAGCAAAATCCCCAAAACAACCATACCAGGCAACCTCCCTGGCCGACCGTGTGCATACACGGAAGTGCCAGCAGGAGGAGCTAAGCATTATATTTTATTTTATACTGTTGTAGTTTATTTTATTGCATATACGCTTTTAATTGCTTACACGTTTGTTAGTAACACGGTGATTGTAATGCAAACTTCGCTGACACGGTCAATGACAATAAAGGCAATCTTAACTCTTGAAATACTTTAAAACGGGCGCACACATGGACAGCTGCAGACGAGCTTGCGGACATCGGACGTGCACACAG
>OMLF01012618.1:13220-32001 GCA_900302615.1 Holocentrus rufus | reverse complement strand
AGGTGTGATATTCTGGTAGTATCATGTAATATCTTGACACCAGAAATGCTACGTGTGTGGCATTCAAAATACGGCATCAGTCATATTTGGAAAATATCCGAACTTCATATTCTCGTTGTATCAAAGTGGTCCGAATCCGGAGACTGACATGATCCGGACATGAGTCAAAAACAGGGAGTATCCACAGCCACTTTGATCAGATTTTGATCATATCTTTCAATATCCGACATGAGGCTATAAGTCATATCTTAACTTCCCAGCTACAAATACTACACGTATAATGCTTTCCGGATTTTAATATATTTGAGGTGTGATATTCTGGTAGTATCATGTAATATCTTGACACCAGAAATGCTACGTGTGTGACATTCAAAATACGGCATCAGTCATATTTGGAAAATATCCGAACTTCATATTCTCGTAGTATCAAGTGGTCCCAATCCGGAGATTGATATGATCCGGACATGACGTTTTCCTATGTATGAGTATCCAACATGGATTTCATCATATACGGGTCATATTTTGAAATACCCGCACTAAGCCATCTCCGGATTCTGGGGTATTTTGCGCAGTGTAACAGCTTTTTGTTCTGAATTTGAGTTTTTTTTTCTTTTTTTTAAGGCCACAAACTACAACTTTTGTCCCTAAGGCAATGAAACATACCATTAGCCACGCCATCCTCCAATCATCCATCCATCCATCTTCTTCTGCTTCATCCGGGGCCAAGTCGCGGGGGCAGCGGTCTGAACAGGGACACCCAAACTTCCTCCAGCTCTTCCAGGGGGACTCCAAGGCGTTCCCAGGCCAGCCGAGCGACATAGTCACTCCAGCGTGTCCTGGGTCTTCCTCGGGGCCTCCTCCCGGTGGGACATGCCTGGAACACCTCTCTAGGGAGGCGTCCAGGGGGCATCCAATACAGATGCCCAAGCCACCTCAGCTGATTCCTCTCGATGTGGCGGAGCAGCGACTCTACTCTGAGCTCCTCCCAAGTGACAGAGCTCCTCAGCCTATCTCTAAGGGGGCGCCCTGCCACCCTGTGGAGGAAATTCATTTCAGCCGCTTGTATCCGGGACCTCATTCTTTCAGTCATGACCCAGAGTTCATGACCATAGGTGAGGGTAGGAAGGTAGACTGACTGGTAAATCGAGAGCTTCGCCTCTTGGCTCAGCTCCTTCTTCACCACGCTGGACTGATACAGCGACTGCATTACTGCCAGCAATGCGAACCAAGCTCCTGCTCCGGTAGTACAGGGACTGTACAGCCCTCAGCAGAGGGCTTCCAACCCCATACTCCTTCTACGGCCAGGATGAAAACCGCATTGTTCCTCCTGAATCCGAGGTTCGACTATCGGCTGGATTCTCTTCTTCAGTACCCTGGACTAGACTTTCCCAGGGAGGCTGAGAAGTGTGATCCCCCAATAGTTGGAACACACGCTCCGGCCCCCCTTTTTGAAAAAAGGGACCACCACCCCAGTCTACCAGTCGAGAGGCACCATCCCCAACTGCCACATGATGTTGCAGAGACGTGTCAACCAGGACAGCCCTACAACATCCAGAGACTTGAGGTACTCAGGACGAATCTCATCCACCCCTGGTGCCTTGCCACTATGGAGCTTGCAGACTACCTCAGTGACTTCAGCCCAGGTGATGGATGAATCAACCTCTGGGTCCCCAGCCTCTGCTTCCTCTACAGAAGACATGACAGTGGGATTGAGGAGATCCTCAAAGTATTCCTTCCACCGCCTGGACAATATCCCCAGTTGAGGACAACAGCTCCCCGCCTCCACTGTAAACAGTGTTGGTGGAGCACTGCTTCCCCCTCCTGAGGTGCCAAACGGTTTGCCAGAATTTCTTCGAGGCCGACCGGTAGTCCTCCTCCATGGCCTCCCCGAACTCCTCCCAGACCCAAGTTTTTGCTTCCACAACCGCCCGAGCTGCCGCACGCTTGGTCTGCCGGTACCCATGCCTCAGGAGTCCCATGAGCCAGCCAGGCCCGATAGGACTCCTTCAGCTTGACGGCATCCCTTACTTCTGGCGTCCACCACCGGGTTCGGCGGTTGCCGCCACGACAGGCACCGGCAACTTTACGGCCACAGCTATGGACGGCTGCATCAACAATGGAAGTGGAGAATATGGTCCATTCGGACTCAATGTCTCCAACTTCCCTCGGAATCTGGTTGAAGCTCTCCCGGAGGTGGGAGTTGAAGACCTCCCTGACAGCGGGTTCCGCCAGATGTTCCCAACAGATCCTCACAGTACATTTGGGTCTGCCAAGTCTGTCCCCCTTCCTCCTCTGCGAGCGGATCCAACTCACCGCCAAGTGGTGATCAGTTGACAGCTCAGCCCCTCTCTTCACCCGAGTGTCCAAGACATACGGCCGAAGATCAGATGATACAACTACAAAGTTGATCATTGACCTCCAGCCTAGGGTGTCCTGGTGCCACGTGTACTGATGGACACCCTTATGCTTGAACTTGGTGTTCGTTATGGACAAACTGTGACTAGCACAGAAATCCAATAAAAGAACACCGCTCGAGTTCAGATCGGGGAGGCTGTTACTCCCAATCACACCCCTCCCACCCCTGGTATCACTGTCGCTACCCACGTGAGCATTGATGTCCCCCAGCAGAACGATGGAGTCCCCGGTTGGAGCACTTTCCAGTACCCCACCCAGGTGCTCCAAGAAGGCCTCACTCAGCGGGGAGAACTCCAACACATGGCGGCTGAGCTGGGGGGCTATGCGCAAGCCCACACCAGCTCGCCACCTTAGCCAGACTGAGATGGGATGTTCGAGCGGTAGTGGTTTGGTTCCTATGGGTAGCATTTCATGTTAGCTTAGCATAAAGACTTGAAGTCTACAGGAGTCATTAGCCTCGCTCCATCAAAGTGAAAAAATAAACCTTACAGCAATCTTGAATGTTTTATTTACACAGTGTATCATGTGTATTTGAAATACATATACATATCTTGGTGTCCGGATCAAACCGCCTGCAGGCCACGGCGCGGCTCACATTACTCTCTCTGTCTTGTCAGGCTTCTGCTGCGATGAACAGATAGGTCTGATCTTCCTTGCTTCTCATTTACCAACGCAGTTTAACTCTCCGCTCTGCTCTACAAACCAAACAGTTTCTTTCCCTGTAGGAGTCCTGCTGTGAGTTACACCAGCCTGCATCAATCAAGCCCGCTCACACCTTGTTTACCCAGAATTCACCACTGCCTATCGGCTGCAGCACTCCACTCTGTAAAGACGAATGAAAACCAATCTACAGGCTGCAGGGATGTTTCCTGCAAAGCCAGACTGTATAGTGACATGATGCATGAAGGTTTGAGAAAGAAAGTAAGAAAAACATTTTTTAAATTTTTTTTCATTTTTCAGTGCAGTGTTTTGCAGAGCGGCGGTTCAGCAGTCAGGGTCAATCACAGTGTTTTTCCAGACTGGGAACTCAACCCTGCAGGCAAGTCAGGCTTCATTAAACAAGCGCACACTCAGATGACAGGTGCAGGCAGTTTAGTCTGATGCTGCGTTCAGATGGGCCTCGTAAAAGTCGGCATCTTGTAGAGGTAGTGGTGCCATCTTCCTCTCATCGTTACAGAGTACCGGACACTAGCTGGATGGCTAATGGTTAGCATTTGGAGCATCCAGCTAGTGTGCGGTACTCTGTAACGATGAGAGGAAGACGGTACCTCCACTGTCCTTCATAACAGCTAGGGGGTAAGTGAAATAATATCAAGTTTTTCAAAATGGGTGAACTATCGTTTTAACACTTGTATTTACAACTTTATCGACAGTTGTGCAGCTTTCAGTAGTAAACATGGAAATTTCCGGCTTAACAAGTCGATGAGCATCACCTAAATACAGCCCGCGCTGCCACCAGTTTACCCCACTATGGAGTACCAGATTTAGGTGCAAAACAACAAATCATTTATCCCGTAATTTAATGAGCTAAATTAATATACATTGAGTGACTTTTTCCTCATTTTCCATGCATCTGTAGATATCTGTGTTGTGCTCTTATTCTTACACAGATATTTATATTGTGTTGTTTTTATGGGCTGCAAAAATGTAAACTACACTGAACTGAACTGAGTTGAAGGCAGCCTGGCTCAGAGCAGAACAAAAAAGAACAAAAGAAAAACATATCTGTACAGAAAGAAAGAAAGAAAAATATTCTCATGGTCACCTCTTCATTCTGATGTGTTTAGATGTTTGTTGCAGTGATCACACACACGCACACACAAAAATAGGCTCCACGCCGAACTTCTAGGTGAAGCGTCGCTGCTGCGTGGCGTGAGACGCGCGTCTCACGCAGCCGGTGTGGCTGCTCTAATCTGTTAACATGGGCGCCGAAATGAAAATCGACAGGTAACGCAGCCGCCACGCATCCAGTGTGGACCAGGCCTAAGTTGACAAGTGGATTGACAAACCTTTGCAAGATGGACAGTGGGAGAGGGCAGTTGAGCCTGGACTGGATCTGGAGCCATGGGCTGAGGGAGAGGCAGAAAGGGTGAACCAAAGACAGACACGGACAGAGATAGTTTACTGAAAGTATAGTGGATGCTTATATAATTTTTGCTGCCCAATAGTACATTTCTATTAACAAACCTCTTGATGAGGGGCAGTGCGACGGATGACGTGGCCCTCGAGTTTATCTGATGCCATGGGAGGCTGGGGGAGAGAGACAGTTTCTACGCTTTCAACACTACAGCACTCACTATTAAAACATATTTTAATATTTCACTATATGTTATAAGTACTCTACCTTGGCCAATTCCTTTCCATGGCGCCATGGCAAGTTAGCTCCTCCATAGTCATAACATATTTCCTCACCTTCCCTTATATCCATAAGTGCAAATAAGCAAAGATGAGGATTACCATCTACTTCAACTTTTTTCATTTTTGCATTCAGTTTCTTATCATCATTCACTAGTCTCCCAAGTGAACCATCTTCATGTGATGCATCAAGGCTGCAGAGGATATAAAAATCAAATGTTAAAATTGTCAACTGAAATGATGCTCTCGAAGAGAAAACATCATTATTAAGCATTTCAACCTGCCACAGATCTCTGAATGTTATTTGGCTTCGGGGTTAAGAAATAAATTTCAACAGATGGCCATAGGTTAACATAGAGTGCAATGCAGGCTACTCACCAATAATCAGTATCTCTGTGACTGAAGAAGTACACATATTCACAATTGCCTTTTTGATAGTCTTTTTTCTCATGTAAAATTCCTCTGTACTCCACAATAAAGGAGCCTTTTAAAATAGGCTCTTTTGCAAACACACCTCGCCCTATTAAAGAAAAATGAGAATACAAATGTTAATGAAGTACAGTAATCAAGTACTGTAACAAACACTGAAATTACATTGAGTGCCAAGTTAATACATAAAACAATGTATCTGTTATTTGATGCAGTTTTTACGTGCCACTTAAATAAACGCATATAGCGAGAACAAACATTTTTCAAAGTTTTTGAATCACTGCAACCACAAGACATTCTTTCATATAAAGTTATAACGGTCTACAAATCTTTAAGGTTGGCTGACCCAGTAGTTCCTGAGATTAACCATGGACAGACAGATAGAAAGAAAGACAGACTGACACAGAAAGACAGACAGGGTGACAGAGAAACAGACTGACACAGAGAGACAGAGAGACTGACAGAGAGAGAGACTGACAGAGAGACAGACTGACACAGAAAGACAGACACGACAGAAAGACAGACAGGTAGACTGACATAGAAAGACAGACCAACAGATACTCAGACACACTCGACCAAACGCATAACCTCCTGGTGGAGATAATAAAAAAAAAAACATTTGGATGAAACTAAGATCACATCTGTACTGATATTAGTTCTGGTCTATTTCAAGATGTATCCAGTCATCACTGACACTAACATGTCACCCATATTACTGGATTCATTGCATGCATTCATTTCTGCATTTTATCCAAAACAAACAAAACATTGTCTTGCATATTAACTTGTCACAATGCTAATGAAGCATTCTGTAACATAACAGAGATTAAAAAAAACATCTTACCTTTGGTGTGATCTATGTATCGCCACATCACTATATCTTTGTCTCTCCCCATCCTGATGTGACGCTCCGCATCTTTAACAGGATTCACCCTGCGGTTCCTCATCATACTCACTACAAAATATCATGTCATGTCAGTCTCTACAGTTATGCAGTTTAATAAAACTGTTCTGTTTTAGTAGTGGGCTAAAACAACACAAGTAGATCGCTAGTTTGAGTCAATTGGGTAGCGTTTAGTGCTTTGAAAAAGAGTGTTTTTAACTCAGTTTGTTTGTCCCTTTCGGATGTTTAGTTACACCTAGTAACTAGATCGACATCGACAAAATAGGCTTGTTTGAGACGAGTCAGGACTGCACTGCTTTGCCCAGCACACTGCATGAGGATTAGCATGTTAGCATTCGCTTGTCAGTTTCCCAGAACTAACGTTACATATTCAAACAGAAGTAACTACTAAAAATGCCCCTCTTTACAACAGTCATAACGTACCTGGTCAGTCACGAACACCAGAACACAACGGATAAATATAAAAAGGGCAGGGTGAGAACATTATCACTGCTAGCTCTGGATGAGAAAGAGACTCCTGTGTGGGAGCACCGCACGTGGCTATCTCTATTTTTAGCTAGCGGAGCACCGTGCCTATCCCTAGTTTTAGCTAACGGAGCATTAGAATGGACAGTGCCTATCGCTATTTTAGCTGATAAAAAATAGCAATAGCCACGGTGCTCACACAATGGAGCATTCGCTTGTCAGCTTCCCAGAACTACATATTCAAACAGAAGTAACGTTAACTACTAGAAAGGCCCCATTTTACAACAGTCATAACTTACCTGGTCAGTCACGAACACCAGAACATAAAGGATAAATATAAAAAGGACAGGGTGAAGACAAATAATCACTGCTAGCTCTGGATGAGAAAGAGGCTCCTGTGTGGAGCCTCTTCGCTATCGCTATTTTTAGCTTACGGAGCACTGGATGAATACGCCGTGCCAATTGCTATTTTTTAGCTAGCGGAGCATCAGACAAATGCACCGTGCCATGGTGCTCCCACAGTGGAGCATTCGCTTGTCAGAACTACATATTCAAACATAAGTTACTAACGTTACTAAAAAACCCCCCTCTTTACAACAACTATAACTTACCTGGTCAGTCACGAACCCCAGAACACAAAGGATAAATATATAAACGGCAGGGTGAAGACAAATAAGAGAAAGAGGCTCCTGTGTATGTGGCTATCGCTATTTTTAGCTAGCGGAGCATTAGCCGAATGCACCCCTATTGCTATTTTTGCTCATGGAGCATTCTAGAGTTAGCTTAAAAAATAGCGATAACCACGGTGCTCCCACAATGATGTGAATGAAGGAACAGAATGTAAGTGAATGAGAGGACACGTTTTAATAATAAAGACTAAGCTTGTATACAATTATCTGTCATCCTGTTAGCTAAGGTATTATTGCTAGCTAGCTAGAAACGGTCTAATAACTAGTTGTAATGAACACAATTATAAACCTACTTTAAGTTAAGTCCATTGAGTTTTCATTTAATATACAAAATATAAAATATGAAGGGCTTACTTTTCAATTTTCATTTAATTGATGAAGTCTCTGTAGGCTACTAAACACGTAGCTGCCTTTTCCCGCTAGACTGTGTATAATTTGGCGCGCCAATGTGTATAATTTCGCGGGAGTGTGTGTAACTTGCAATAGCATCGTCCCAACCGCTAGGGGGCACTGGTCGAAGTTCACACACACACATCCTGGTTTGTGAGACCCATATTTGCAAAGGTCATAAAAAGCTTGGGGAGGCTTGCAACGGTCAAATATCAATATTAATCAATACTACCAGTACTGTAGTACTCACATATGTAATAATACTGCTTGAAAATATTATTATTCAATAATTATAACAACTTAAATTCCCCGAATTACGAGACCATCAAAATTGGTCTTTCAAACCCATTGGTCTTGTAATGCTGGTGTGTAAGCTTGAATATTGGTTTTATAAACCACTTATGCCTACCCACACACACACACACACACACACACACACACATACAGGCTGAGTGAATGTGTGATTAGGTTTAATCTGTTAAGTGATGAGAGCTGCAGCAGCTGTTTTTTAACAGATGTAATGAATGATTCATAGACAAACTATCAGCTGCAGCATCTGAACAGGTGCATGACACAGACCAGGCCAGCCTCCCAGTCTGCACTTCACTTTTATTTATATATATATATATAAATATATATATATATATATTATTTTAAAGGAGATCTCATTAGTCTGAAGGCCCGGGCTCGGTGTTCACAGCAACACATTACTCAGCGCTCAGCGATGGACGGTTTCACATCGCCAGGTCACGAATCAGTGAGTCAACAGACTTAATGAGCAGCCTGAACCATCCTTAAAATAAAAAATAAACAAGAACTATTCACTTAAAGAGGACAACAGTGAAGTCAAAAAAGGAGAAAAAAAAGAATTTTCTCTCAGAACGACAGCCTGTTTCCTGATCTTTTTAAATCCCCAAGTTCCTCTTTTTTAATTTTGTCTCCATGTTTGTTGCTCATTCACCTGTCAATCAAACAGTGTGGGCGGGAACATAACTGCTTTGCATTGTTTTCCCTCCTTTCTCAGAGACAAACTAGCTTGGCTTTAGGGACTGTGAAGGACTTTAGGGCTAGGAAGGGAAAATATTGTTTTGTCCGAGATCTTAATCATTAGTCAGGGTTCGGCTCAGTCAGAACCCACCTGCGAAAAGGTCAGGCTTGGCTTGAAAAATTGGGCTCAAAGCTGAGAGGGAGCAAACTTTGTTCAAGGGAAAGTCCACTGTGACTTTAAAAAAGTGAGTGTTAAAAAAAGTGTTAATCATTTATTTATTATGAACACAGTGTAAATTATAGACAAGGCAGATGTCTTGCTGGTGAAAGGTGTACATTTTCCTGCAGAGTTCACAGTCAACACAAACCAGCTCTGCAAGCTGCCAAGCTAACAAATAACGTTCCCATAACCTTCCCAGAACGTTCCTTCAAGGTTTCTATTTGGATAACCCTCCCGTAGCGTTTTAGGAATGTTGTACAAAAGTTTCTGTTTAACGTAACATTCAGAAAACGTTATAATAACCAGATGAAAACATTTTTTGGGGGATAATTTTGGAAAGTTCCCCTTAGGTTTCCTGCTGGTAGCCTTTTTGGATACACAGCGTTCTAAGAATGCTGTGAAAATGTTTTTGTTTTACATAATGTTCCCAAATTGTTCTAAGAATGTTCAACTAACCTTCCCAGAACGTTCTGGGAAGCGAACAATGTTTGTTTTACGTCAGAAAAAACTGCTGTTTTAACATGCAGGAAACGTTACGCAGGAACGTTCCACAAACGTTTCCAGAATGTTCTGGGAAGCAAATTTCGCAAGCTGGGTGGAAGTTACAATATAAACAATTCAACCCTTACGTTTGTGTCACAGTTGAACTACATCATCCAGGAAGTGTTTAGTGTCTATGTGTTTACAGTGTCCTGTCCCTCTAATTTAAAAGTGAAACCAAAAGGTGAAACATGATATGAGTCAACAAACCCTTTTATAGCAGCACAAAGGCAAAAACAACAGACCAGAGCGTTCTGCGTGCTGAATATCCAGTCATGTAACAAATTGCACTAATTTTTCACTCTTTTTGCACCTCAAAAGTAATGATTGCTTGTAGTTCCATTTGAAAACAGTCAGATGAGTCGTCTTTTTCCTACAGAATGTGAAGCTGTAGATTGTCAAAAAAAACTGTAATAATCAGCAGTACAAAAACAGCAGTAAACACATCAATAAAAACAAGAAATGTGTGTTAGGTGTTACCTGCTCCATTGTTACAGGTGACACATCTGCTGCAGAAAGAGTCGGATTGACACACAAAATGTCATAGTAGCTTTGGAGGATTTATAAGTGAAATAAAGGCAAAAACAAACAAAATCATGTTAGCCAATCAGCTTTAAGTGCAGTTCAGTTACACTCACTATTATAAGAGTTGCCCAAAGCTCAGGAGACAGCTGCAGTCATGTGACCCTCTACCTCTGTGTTTATGCAGCTGTATCATCAGTCCCTGTAAGATAGTGGTGGTGCACAGTGCAGGTCTGCTGCAGAAGCTGCCGTGTGTTTTTATATGGTTCATTTTACCGAGGCAGTTGATAATGGCTGCAGTGGCACGCTGCAGTCTGCAGATAACTGACGGGACAAGAAAACAACGGTGAACAGGTCTGAGGTCGGAGCGGAGGAAATGTTGCAGGGACTGAATGAGTCATGTGGAGCAAAAACAATGAAAGTTTCTTAAGTTACTGCAGGTCAGTTCAGGACACAGAGTGGACATGAAAACAGCAGTAATATGTAGGAATATGAAATTCATTCTACCTACAGCGACCATTAAACTGGCAGCCTGCAAGTTCATTTTTGTCTCCTTTTTTTTGTGCTAAGTGCTGTGGTGTTCTGCCCTCCAGGTTTTCACTGATGTCTGTATATTAGCACAATATCTCAAAATGTTATCAAAGTATTTGCAGGAAACTTTTCCTGCATATTGGCCAAAGGGGGGGTTAGTTCTTTCAAACTAACCTGGAGAAATCTGAAAACACCTGTCAAATAGTTTTCTTTCTTTCTTTCACTAGCGTTCTCGCAGTTTTCAGAAAGTTGCCTATCCACAACAAAACGCCCAAAACACTTTGATTTCTTTAGCAAGCACACGCAGAATAACACTTGTATGACTTCACCCACCATGTAGACTGTTTTGGCTCCAGCGGGACAGTCAGACATTATACATCATACATCACCAAACCCTCCGAGTTCCCTGTTTTCACTGCTACACTACAAACTGTTTTCAGGTGTAACCATTTGGGCGAAAGTTTTCATACAGCTCCATTTTAGGTGGATGAAAACAGAGTCTTACCCCTCGCCTAGACTGCAAGCGTCAGCTTGGCGCTCGTGAGACAGCAGCGTTCACTCACACTGGAGCGACTGTCTGGACCGACTCTGTCTGTTTGTATCTTTTCAAAGTGTAAATCTGAGTAGCCAGTCTTTCTGTGCAGTGTGCAGTTTTCCTTTGATATGTGTGAGTATCCCTGATCTGTTTTTCCATCAACACTGATGCATATGATTGGCAATTTACACTGAACCTGCTGGTGAAGTATTTTCAAATTTTGATAATAACCATAGGCTTTATCACACAGCCTGTGGTTATACAGGACCGTCAAATAGGCTCCCAAAACATGATGAGAGTAGAGTTTGAAATAAACAGCCTAGGCGCGTAAAGTCAGAAAAATAGACTTGAAGCGTAAATAAATGCTTCGGGTTGCGTTGACGCCCGTGTGACGCAGCTGAGACGCGAGCCACACAGGGCCGGTGTAGACAGCTGCAGAGATTAAAATGAGAGCATATCTGCTGTGTGAGACACGCAAGTAAAAAACGCTTCTAAAAACGATTGCAGTCTAGACAAGGGGTAATTGTGGATGGAAGTGCAAAATGGAGAAAGATTGATTTTCAGAGTTCTCCAGATTAATGTGGACTTGGCCTCAGGTTAGCAATTTGTCTTTGTATCTTATCCCGACAGCGTCACAATGTTGGCAGAGGCGTGACGTCTTCATGTTAAATTCTACTTGAAACTTTCCTCCTCCTGTCCCACCTGCTGAGCCTCGCCTCGCCTCGCCTCGCCTCCGACTGCACACAGTTTGCGTCCGGCTCTGTGATCTCAAAACCATCAAAACACGACACACACTGTGTTTATGCTGAAGTTTTTTATCCTCTCCAAATTTAGGTCGTTTAGAGGAAACACACAGGAGAACCTGAGACTGATGATGACACCAGAAGGTGTGAGTGAGTCACTGACAGTATATGTGTGTGTGTGTGTGTGTGTGTATGTTTGTGTGTGTGTGCACGTGAGCGTGCACGCATGTAAATGTTTGATTTCACGAGTTTTGTGTGTGTGTGTCTGTGTGTGTGTGTTCAGAGAGTTAGCCAGTGAGACAGAGAAACAGCTTTATGCAAAATAGTTTTTCATGGCTGAATTACAGAACGTGGTGACAGCAGGTAACAGGATTGAGATGCCTGACTCTCTGATTTGTTCCAGAAAAATCAAAAAGGAAAAAGCAGCTTCACCTTCACCAAGCTGCCTGTCCATGAAGAGAACGCAGTCCAGGGAACCTCCACTAAACTTCAGCAAGAGAAACGTCCACCAGGCACCAGGTTTGTGCGGTTTTACTTCCCCTGCGTTCACATCTGGCATACTGAAGTGACAAACAAATGTCCAATTTCCAGTGAGAGCTGGAGACACAAGAAGACCGGCCTGGTCTTACTGCCAACTTGTCAGATCCAGCTGGTCGGTCAGAAACCTGCGGTGTCAGAGGTTGGATGCTGAAAGCAGCCTCTGGTGTAAGAATGAGATGCTCAGGGATGTGGACCATGTGGATGCTACCTGGTCAGTCATTCAGCCAGGTTAGTCATGAAGTCTGATCTGAGGGTTGGTAGTGATACAAGAAACAGACGGGAACCAGAAGATGACGCAGGGCAAAGAGGTCCAGCCATACCCCGACCACAAAGACAGGTTCAAGAACTTGGGCCAGGCGCTGTGGAGAGAGGCTCTGACACAGATCAAACACAGCAAAAGGCTAAGGAGGAGCAATTCAGCCAACTATGAAGTTTTGTTTTGTCCAAGTGCCTTTTAGATACTTTAATAGTTTTGATGTATTTATTTCATGAAATATCTTGAGACCACTAGGTAGAAATGTTGTGGCCATTATTGTTGAAAATGTATTCATTATTTATGTGATTAATGTAAATTTGGGTATCATTAGCAAAAGCGACAAAATCTGCCAGACTGGTTGCAAAAAATTGTGCCAAGAGGTAGCATGTGAATAGGGAATAGTAATGGCTCTAGTACCGAACCCTGAGGAACACCAAAGTTGACTTAAGAGCTTTCAAAGAGAAAGAAAAAGTGAAATCGATACCACCTTCCATAGTTTCTTTGTTTATGAACTATTCAATTCTACAAGCTATTTAGATTTTGAGCCTCCACCTTGTCCTTACTGCATCTGTGTGTTCAAGCAGTGTGTCACAACTGCAAACATCAAGTCCACGTGTCAAGTCGAGACAAAGAATTGATTTATGTGACTTTGGCAAAGGCAAAATGGGTGAGTAGTAGCAGAACAAGCTTGACTTGGCGCAAAAATCAAGACGTGGGTGCTCCAGTGGCCCCCTTTTTTGCTATACACTACAATACCACAGGGAGTTCTTTTAAATTGTTTAAAAAACTAAAATATGGAGACCTTTTAATGTCTGCAGTCTGTTTCTGGCATCATTTCTTTTTTATGAGTTTACAGAATCTGTACAGGCTTCCTTTAGCTCTTTCTAACATCTTGAGTTCATATTCTTTTACGGGATCAGATTGTTGTAGGTATTTTTTGCAGTGTTAAATACTGTACGACTGACTACACACGTCATATAATTACAGCAATTTTCCTTTCTCCAGATGTACTGTATGCATGTCTTGATGTTATATAACCAGCAGCCCTGCATGACTCTTGGCTCTGTGAGATATTAAGTTCAGCCTGAGGCCCAGAAATTGCCTGGAGGTTGAACCAGCTACCACTCAGGTGCCCTTGAGCAAAAGGTTTAACCCCCCCGACCTCTCCATCAGCAGGAGAAGGGGCTGCTTCTGTTGAACTGCGACCCTGTTTGTTCACTTTCCCATCAACCATCACTCAGCTGCGTTTTCTCCTCAGAGAAGCGACTTCTCCCACATTCAACAACAATCTTCTGTTTGCTATTTTAAAAATCGATTCGGGCTGATTGTCATTTTCTTGAAAAGCGTGCAAATGTGTTGGGGTGCGAAGCAGTCTCGCTGTCAGCCAATCATGTTGCCTTCAGTGGACCAAGGCATTTCTTGAGGTCATTGTACGCATGATTTGGTAAACACCTCAATCAAACCATCACCATGGCGACTTTGAGACTTGACCCGCCATCAGAGCAGAACATCAACACTTCAGTCAGAAGACAGCGATGACACACTCACGGGTAAAAGATTGCATCGTGCGCTTTTGATGCCAACTTCAATATCTCCCTTAAATAAAAAGGCACAAAGCCGTTTTGTCAGAATAAAGAATCAAAGTGCAATAAATTTGCAGAAATTTTTCTTGGCGAGACCGGTGCAGGAATAAAATGAGAAATAATGTGGAGACAGAAGTTCAGAGTGACGCACGCCTGCGCCGCTCTGTCTGTCCTGATGTCACCCTGACAGAGATAAACAACATGAAAATGGATGTTCAAATGTCATGTTGGATGAAAGAAGCCTCTCAAGTGGCATTGAGTAATGAAAGGGGTTTCATCACAAGAGACTTTGGGAAATGCTGCAATATTTCAGAGGCGGTGATGGGCTCGACAGGCGGGGAGCGATCAGCGACACAGATTTGTGAATTTAGCGCGTCGACCGTGACAGTCGAAGGCTGCAGAGGAGGCAGACGGCTTTCTTCACATTCACAGCCAGAAGGTCAAAGATCAAACAGCCATCTATCATTATCATTTTCAGTTTCATGCCAACTCTTCTGTTATCAACTTCTTCATGTCTGTCTGTGGGAAGTAAGCTTAGGTCATTGCTGCTGTCAAAGAGTTTATCCTCAAACGTGAAACGATATCGCTCATTAGAGAAGAACAAGAGGGTTTGTGTGGCTTCATCCCGTTCAAACATGGAGAAAGGAACGTGGTGAATTACAGCATTTGATGATATCTGTGTGTTTCCATCCTCCTCCCTCCTGTCTCTCTCTCATTTGAACCTCTCATGTCTGAATTCATAACACCCCTCAACTGCCAATCAAATGAATACGCTTTGATAGCTATCAGCTATATGATGATGATTTATTAGTTCCAGATTGGTCATATCCAACCAGTACTATATAGTGTATATAGACAGAAAACTTAGTTAGTTCTAAGCAGTCAGTATTAATAGATTTTGGACTTCTTCAGGCTAGGAGAATGATTGCTCTCTTCTGGAAAAATATGCAAATGCCCTCTGTAAAGTTATGGTTAAAGGAGATAGCAGCATACCTTGCTTTAGAAACACTGACATATATTGTTAGACGAAAAAGAAAACAATTTAATTATCCTTTCCTAGAATTTTTGAAAGATGAGAATATGAAGCTGTATGTTAATGTCACTCAAACCGTCCTGAATACGTGACGCTGCTGAAATATTTTGTGATGATATCTCTGTGGCAGGGCACAGGGATCAATGCCTCCACGCTGTTTGATTCTGTTGGGAGATAATCAGCACTTTCACCTCCTTGTCATCTCGGCATCCTACTGAGTTTTCATTTCTGATTCTCTTTCAACCTCGGCCCCCGTCTGGGCCTGTTAAGGAGCGCTGCTCCTGGTTTCATCACTGAAATATTGAACAGCTCCACTCCCCTTCCCCTCAGCGTCCGGCCAGGAGACCTGCATTATGAAAACGCTTTTCTGAGGATTTAAATTCAAACGCGCAGAACTCGAATCCAGGTCCTAGTTTCACATCTTTAAATATAGGGGTGGGACGCGATTAAAAAAACATATCTAATTAATTAGAGATTAGATTTTGGTAGACAACCGAATCAATGGATAGACATATATATAAACTACAAAATCCTGTTTATTTTCCATCAATGACAAAGTTCACAAGGCTCTAACTCATAAATTCAAGTTGGCTATATTCAAGCTTTTAAAGGACTTTTTGTAAACTCAAGCACTTTCAGTGTCTTGAAAATATGTTTCTTTTTGTTTCACTTTCAAGTACATTCCAGAACAAAGTGCAATTAAAAGCTTTAATCTTTCTAGTGCGTTATTTTTTCAATTAATAAATCGCAATTAACGCGTTAAAGTCCCGACCCTAGTTTCACACGGTTTGACAATTTTGTGCCTCACTGAGAAGTCCAGACTCAACATGTATTGAGTGACTGACTAGACTATGACTAGACTATGACTAGTTTTCCTCCAGTACTGTGGAGCTGATGTTCATATGAACCTACACTTACTGTGTTTAAGGCCCCATCCACACAAAAACGAAACCAGGCCTAAACACACAAATATTTCACCCGTCTATCATCCACACGAAGCCGGCGTTTTGGGGGTCTGAAAACGATCATTTCTTAAACCCGGTCCCAGAGTGCAAAGATTTGAAAACGCCGGTTACGCGGCTCCGTAGTTACGCTGTATCCGATCCTTTTCTGAAACGCCTGCGTCATAGCCCCACCTCGATAAATGCGCGTGCGCCAAACTCAGAAAACGACTACAACAATGGTGCTGTACATTGTTGCATGTGTACTGCTGAAGCTAGTCACCCTATTATCGCTATTGCAGCAAAATATACTTCTTCTGCATTATCATCGTGTTCACCAAACAAATGTGGAAAGCACAATACGCCACTTCATTTTGGATCCACCCCAGACAAGAACCCGAAGGGCAACAAGGCGAAGGTTTTGGGTATGACCTGGTAGAACCAGTAGTCGTCACAGCGCCACCAACAGGCCTGGCATGTGTTTTACATCGTTTTCAGGCGTATCAAGTGAATTCGTGTGGACGGACACATTTACTGAAACGGCTCCGTCTTGACGAAGAGCGTTTTTGAAACTATACGTGTTTTGGCTTCATGTGCATGGGGCCTGAAATACCATAAAACATTGCAAGTGAATAATTAAATGCTGGAAACAAATCAAGCAATCAAAGTGTTATAGTTCAGATCATTACGGTTGCACTGTGCAGCTGTTTCCAGTTTAATATCTCTGTTCTACTCTTTGCAGATATGAGACTATATGAGACTAGGAATATGTGGATTTCTCCCTCTGTCCTCCTGGATCTGCTGCATGACAGCAGCTCTTGTCTGAGATCAGAGGTCAAATAGCAGTTCCTCATGTGATTAAATCCTCTGTGCATGTCCTGTTTTTATTCAAACGTGTTTCCACAGAGCATTTTTTGTTCAGTATAAAGAAAGGGTTGATGTTGTTGCATATTATAGAAGTAAACATTTGCTCCTACTGCTGATACTCACATCATAGAGCTTGACTGATACTGCTCCTCACTCTTCACCCCCGCCGTCGTCCGACCTCGTATAGCGTCCTCCTGTCCCTTCACGATTTCAACACATAAATATTTCAGACACTTGTATTTCTCAGGTTTGTGCGTATCTTTTGCTCGATCACAGAGCTAACTGGCATCTCTCTCCCTCTGCAGCAAGGCTCAGAAAGGACCACATTAGCAGCGTGTGGCTGCCAACTAGCGTTCTCAACTGCCGTAAAACAGTGGAAATACACAGTGGCTGTGTCTAACTAAAACAAATAGGGAGGTCATGATTAAAAAAATGAAAAAAAAAAAAAACTTAACATTTTTAATTGAAGTACATTTTGAATAGTATGTTGATAATTATCTTAATTATCAGGAAACATTACTGTCTAAGTGTTCCACAGTCTGGACTATTAAACTGTTTTAAATCCTATTTAAGATTTATGACTAGACCACTATTTTAGGAGTGGGTTACAGTTACTTGAACGTTATTAGAACATTTTGGGAATGTTATGTACAAAAAACATTTTCACAACATTCTTAGAACATCGAGGGTTATTCAAAAGGCTACCAGCAGGGAACCTTAGGGGAGCGTTCCAAAATTACCGCCAAAAATATTTCATCTGATTATTCGAACGTTTTCTGAATGTTACGTTAAACTGAAACGTTCCTAACACGTTACAGGAGGCTTATCCAAATAGAAACCTTGAAGGAACGTTTCATGTTAGTGGAATAAGCTGTTTGAGACAAAGAGGTGGAAAAAGTTAAGAATCGTTATATTCTGATCTTTTAATTGAGGTTAAACTCTGATGTGGCTGTTTTCTCCTCAGAGGGCAGAGACTCCTGGTAGAGATGTAATGAGGTGAATACAAGAAGTCGACGGAATACTGTTTTCATTTCACAGACAAAATCATTTTCTTGCTTGTGAGACAGCAGAGTCCATTACAGCAGCGGCACGGGGTCGTTACGTTGTTGAGTTTGTTGTTGTTTCCTCCGTCTCAGAGTGTGAGGAAACGTCTCCGTGTGGAGTTTGATCAAACAGCGTGGATGGGAAACAACACCGCACTAAATGGAGTGTGACAGTGAGCCGGCCGGGTGGCTCAGTGGGAAACAAAGCTGTGTCCATAAACGCAGCAGTGTTTACATTGAAGGAAGTGCAAAAGTTGTTTGCTGCCTGGTTAAAGCACGTTATTGGACTATTTATTCAGTGGAGCATGTAAAGACAGGAATGACTCTACTATGTCCTGTTGTCTAAAAGCAGATGGTGATTTTCACCTGGTGAAAAGATGCAGTTCCTCAATCCAAACCAACTGTTTTCCTCTGTAAGATTATAAATGATGTTTACATTTTAACAAGGCTCGAAAAAAGAGATCTAATCTTTTTTTTCTCCATTTATTTTGGGGTTTCAACAACTAATTCACAGACAAAATTAAAAGATTTAACAAATTGTGAAAAGAAAGGAAAGGAAATGTATGAGATAATATGCTGTAAGTAGGACAGCATGTTGTTCTTTTCACTTTGCCTTTCAGGGCTTCCAGGAAAAAAATGCAACACAAATAAACAGAAACAAGAAAGCTCTATACAGGGCGGTGAGGGGTTATAGCAGGGATGTCAAACTCGTGCCATGGAGGGCCGAGAGGCTGCAGGTTTTCATTCCAACCGAAAACTCCACCAGGTGATTTCACTGATTAGTCCCTTCTCT